>NDGM011033122.1:0-13229 GCA_002564305.1 Octomys mimax
AAAAAAAAAAAAAAGGCAAAGAGACCCAAAGCGAGAAGGGTTGAAGTAATAAAAGTGTCAGCTATCACATCTCTGCCACATCTGACTCCGATGCCTCCTGGAATGCTCTTTGCCTTTCTGCTCTGCCCACTTACCTTCTTATGCATTGGGTCTCCATCAGAGGTGACCCTTTCACTTCCTCCAAAGACCCCAGGCATCCCCAGTGGTGCACTGTTCCTTCCAGGAGGGTGTTCAGAATGCAGCATTCCCAGCAGATTGCATTCTGCAGAGTGACCACACTTGTTCCCAGCACCCCCACCCCCACCTCAAGCCACAGGCAAAGGAAACAAAGGGGCAGCCTAGCCCCACACCCAGATGTGTGGGAAGCCAAGGCTTCTTCAGGGGCATATCAAGTCAAGTAGGTTTCTCTCTATCATCCCCCCACACCTCCAACGGTGAATATTGATCTGAAAACCCAACTTCTCCATCTCTTGGGCAGTTAGACACTGCCTGGAGCAGGAATGCCAGAACTCCACCATATCTGGGCCACTCTTGAGGAGTCACTACTGGTTTTTATCTACAGTTTTAGGTGAAGCAGGTGTGGCCTGGTTGGGGTCCACCTCTGGCTGGGTCTTGCCCATGACTTCACATGGTCACACCTTCTACATGGGTTTGTCCTACAGCCAACTCATCTTTAGTGTCTCAAAGTACTACCTGCAATAATACTGCCCACATTTACACATCTCTTTTTCTTTAAGACAAATTGTAATCCTGGTTCCCACAATTTCCTGGAAATCCTGTTTCCTCACAGGATTCAGTTTCCCCATCCCCACAGCACACTGTATGAGGGCCCAGGGCAGTTTACTTTTCCCTGAACAGGCCTCAGGTGCTACACTGCCCTTGCTGTGCCCACAGAGCACAATCATGGTGCCAGAGGTTGGTTGTAGGACGTGGCCAGGTGCACAGAAGCCTGTGAAATGCTGCCACCTCTGTGGGCAGTCTCCTCAGGAGTCACTGGACTACAACCTGGTTGGCTGTACTGCTGGGTGGGCTTCCTCTTTGCCGTGGGCATCTTCCCACAATGATACCAACCATGGGACCATCCAAAGATGCCGCTTGGTTTCTCCAGCTATGGCTGGGCGAAGAGGCTGAAAGTAGGGTTTTTCTCAAGCCCTCGACAGCTCCCCCAACCCCTTCCTCTACAAAGCGTCCGGAGCTTTCCTCCATGGTCCTGCACCTCTCTCCAGACACCGGGTAGAGGGCTGGTCTCTCTGAGACCTGCACATTGTCTGTCTTTTTTGTGGTGGTGGTGTTGGTGGGTGGGGAGGGAATTGTCCCTTCTGCCCCCAGCCTGCTTGAATGCCCGCACCAGCAAGTCCAGGGACCCGTCCCATCCCTTTGCTCCACTTACCCGTGCTGGCGACCTCGGAGCCGGCTGTGCTGCAGCACCAGTTGGTAGGGTGACTTCGCTGGGCCCGCTAGGGTCCCCGCAGGGCCCAGGGCCAGCGCCAGGGCGAGGGCCAGCAGCCGCACGAGGAGCGCCATGGAGCTAGAAGACGCGCGGAGTCCCCGCCCGAGCAGGCGCAGCTGGAGTTGCTCGGAAAGTGAGAGCCCGCGGCCGCGCCAGGTTAAGTAAGCTGCGAGCGGGAGGGAGCGGCCGAGGGCGGGGGACCGGCCGCGCTGGCGCCTCCCAACCCGCCCCGCTGGGCTGCACCGCGCACCCACTCGCCCCCTCCGCGGACACAGTCGCTCTCTTCTTCCCCCTCGCTCTCCAGTGCCCAGACCCCCGCACTCGCGTCCTTCCCCCTTCCTCTCGGGCCAACGGGCCCCTGGGCACAAAGGGTACAGGTTGTGGGGAAGGAGGCGCCCTAGGCTCCTTCCCAGGGGGACCCAGGGAGTAGGGGGGAAGGGGGAAAGCACTTAGCCCGGAGGTACAAACACTGCGAGAAGCTAGAGCAGGCTGTGACCGGCCAAACTGGGCTCTGTGTCCCACTCCACGAGGCAGGCTAACAGAAGGCAGATGAGGGGCACATCTGAGGACCAGCAGCCCAGCGCTGCTGGGCCGGTTTCCTAGGCTGTAAGCTGCACTTGCAAACCTGGAGAAGGGTGGGGTCCTCACCTGCGCACTGCCACTCCCCCCATATCTTGGCAGCGCTGTGCGCCAGATACTTGTAGCACTGAGGTGGAAAAGGCTAGACTCCTGCCCCGGGGAGCTCTGAGCCAGTAAGCAAGTAGTCACGCGGAGGGAGGAACGCTGTAGTACAGCTGTAATCTCAGTACCCTTGAATCACCACCGACCAGTTTACCTGGCACTGATGGAGCTGCGGAGACAGGAACAAGTGGATGAGACCCAGGCCTCTAAAGAAGTTTGCAGGAAGGGAGAGCCAGGAGCCCAGCCAAAATGTGCCACGGACAGAGCTGGTTGGGCCCAGGGAGTCCAGAGGAGGCACATGGCTCAGAGGGAGGGATTGAAAGGAGCTAGCCAGGAGGTACCCACTCAGGCTGGCTGAAGCATGAGGGCTGGAGCCAAGGGTAGGGGGATGAAGGCAGCAGTTAGCAGGGCCCAGGCCCAACCTAAGACTGCAAGTGATAGGAAACAAGCAAGTGGCCTGGTCAGTGTTGTGAGCAGGCTCAGAGAAAGCCAGATAAAATAAAAGAAATGGGTGATCAGCTAGGGGCCATGTGATTGCAGGAACTATGGTAGTAGAGATGTTGATGGAAGGGTGTTGTGGTGGATTAACTAAGGGTCAACTTGCAACACCCAGCTGAGCTCAGTCAGCAGGGGCGGAAGGCCCACCTCAGGATTGCTGCCAACAGCATAAAAGGAAAGCTGCAGGGAAGACGGTGCTGCTGGTTCTCCTGGAGAAGCTGGCTGAGCTGGCTTTCCTGATATGACCTCAGCTGTTCTCATTGTTGAAGCAGCTCTGGTCCTTACCTTGAGCATCGCTTGAGCATGATCCTTCATCAGTGCAGGAGTGAAGGATCAGTGCAGATCCTTCATCCTGCAGGTCTAACTTCCACCACTGGCACTTGGGCCTTCCCAGTGCAGATCCTTGATACAGACTTGCATGAGACCATGCCATGGCTCTAGGTCTTCAGCGGGACTCACACAGGACACTGCTGTGGAATCCAGGTCCTCAGTTGGATTCTGAGTCTCTAGTTCATTGGATCCTTCAGACTCTTTTGCATTGGAATATTATAAAGTAGTCCTATGAATTATGTGTCCCATATTAAATCTATTCCCTTGAAAGCCCTAATTGATCATCAAGGGATCTCGCAAAACTGCAGAATCAAATACAATGGATCTCAAGAAGGGTTATGGGTCCAAATTTCTGACAAGTTCTGGGATAGTTCTTGTGCTTCTGTTTGCATACCACATTTTCAGAGACAGATTGTAGAGGATCACTGAAATATCGAATTATAAATCCCTAAAATAGTACCATAACTGTCCTCTTAATTTTAGTAAACTGGAATGTTTCTTGCTTGTATTAGTTAAGTGGATAGAATGATTGTGTGTGAAGTACTGTTATGAGTGCTATGTTTAATATAAGGACTAGAACTTCCCTTTCCAATTTATGTAGTGTGTGTGTGTGTGTGTGTGTGTGTAACAAGGGAGTGAACCCAGGATCTCATTT
Source organism: Octomys mimax (assembly GCA_002564305.1). Classification (NCBI taxonomy): domain Eukaryota; kingdom Metazoa; phylum Chordata; class Mammalia; order Rodentia; family Octodontidae; genus Octomys; species Octomys mimax. The sequence continues at coordinate 3,615 of NDGM011033122.1, forward strand.
GTGCTAAGTGAGCACTTTACTACTAAGCTATATCCCTAGCCCTTTTTATTTTAGTTTGAGACAGTCTTGTTAAATTGCTCAGGTTGGCCTCAAACTTGCACTCTTCCAGTCTTACTCTCTCAAGTAGCTGAGATTGCAGTAGTGTGCCACCATGTCTGTCTCACCCACTCTTAATTTAGAGGTCTCACGCCCCAACTCAGCCTTCTTCCTCCCCAGGTGGTCCTGAATTCTAAAAGCTCCCTAAGTAGCTGTACAGTGGTGAGTTAAAAAGGCCAAATGGCCTCAAGAAATGATCGTCACCTATCTCCACTGATGTACAAATATCATCAGGAGATCTGGAAAGAATGACAAAGGATGAGCAGAAGCTGATGGACTGTGCCACAAATGTCAGCTCTCCCACCAACAGCCCCCAAATCAGTTTCTTTCTTAGGTTCTTTGTGGGGATCTTATCAGAACTATTAATTCACCTTGATGCTTAAGGCCTGTTGTCATGCGCTACAGGGTTCTTTCAAAAACTAAACTTCCTTTGGTGTCTTTTACATACCACAGAATGTGAAAGTAGTCATTTCTCTAAACTACCTGAAAAAGTCTTCTAATTATTGTTGCAAGCAAGCCTCATTTTCTCCTGTTTAGATTTTTCTAACATGGAAAGAAAGAAAATCCTTCCCAAATGAAATGTCTTTAGTGTGGTATGTTTGCCCTGACCACTCTGGGTCATCTGGGGATGGAAAACCCTGCTTCTTTTTGTCACCAATTCATACAGAAGCAGCAGTCCCTGGTGGAAGAACATGTTTACATTCATGGAGCTCTGCTTTTTATGGTTTTGGAAAGGCAGTGGGTGGTGGAGCATGGCTTGGATTTTTTTTTAAATATTAAAACAGTAACTGAAGTATTACTGTGATCTTTCCTGAGCTCATGGAAAAACTCAAGTCATCAAGTGTTAGCTTTACAGATGAGAGGAAAGGTCTGGCGAGATTACTTAATTTTCCCAGAGCCCCTCCATCCTGCTAGGTGGGAGCTGACTTTGTAATGCAGACGCCCCTGCTGCTGGCCTGCAAGAGGCATCTCCCTAGCAGTTGTGATGCAGCCAGTTCCCCTGGACCAGGAGAGACTTCTGCAATCAAGCCTGCGCCTGTACTCTACAGGGTGCTTTCCAACACTGTAGATCAGACAGTCAGGATTGGAAAAATGTTTTGCTTTCAATTAAATTAGCATCTTCGTATCATTGCTCTTATAATTGCTAAACTATATGTATTGTATTTTCACTGATCTCCATTATGTAGAACAATTACTGGGGAAAAGTAATCATAATAATAACTCATATTCATTGAACCTTTTACTTTAATTCCATCATGTGACCTATCTAGTGTCCTGTGAGGTGCTTTTTTTCCTTAAGTCTATGAGGTTGAACAACCTGTATTATTTATATATAACTGGAAAGCAGCAGAGCTAGTTGAAACCCAGATTCCCTGCCTCCGGTGTCAACACTCAACAACTTTGCTCTGCCAGTGTCATGATTCACAGAGCGATCCTGGCTTGGAGACCCAAGCTGTGATCTAAACCAAGAGCAGACAAAGGCTGTGCCTTCCCCAGAAACATTCTCTAACTTCTTGCCTTAACCTTTGAGTAACCACATCCCAGCCATTCATACTGTGACGTCAGTTCATGAAGGCCACTGTGCTGTGGCCCTTCCAAACTTGCCATCTCAACTTAGGATCAAAGTCATCATCGATCTTGATGCACCAAGTGCTACCATTACTTATGACTCTTCACTTTTTCCAATTCACTAGCTGAGCAGAAAGTCAGGCTTTAAAAAGAAAATTTATTTATTTATTTGATATAGGGTCTTGCTATGCAGCTCAGACTCATAGTGATCCTCTTGTCTTAGCCTCCCCAGTGCTGGGATTATAGGCGTGTGCCACCATGCTGGGTTCTGGGGCTGGCATAGCACGTCTGGGGTTACCAAGCCAGCATAGCATGCAGTACAGGAGCTAGAACCCAGGACCTTGTGTTTTCCAGGCAGGTGCTTAGATCTACCTCCCCAGCCCCAAGTCAGGCTTTTCTGATGTGGAAATCACCTGTGTTCTTCCTACTATGTTTCCTGGATTTTCTCCCTGAGGTTCCAGGAAAACAAAGAAAATGATAATAAATACCAAGATAAGGAAGATGATTCATAGACAAACTGGAGCTAACTTCCCGGGACCCAGAGCCAGAACCATTCTAGCATAATTATCAATCTCATCTCGCAAAAAAGCTGTTTTGGGGAAAACCTGCTTATTCTAGATTGAAGTTCATTCTTGACTGTCCTCTCCAGCAATCAGGATGAGCTCCAGATGGGAGAAGACTGGCACCCATGTGCCATCTGGCCAGTAAATGTCCCACCTCTCCTTCTGGGGAGATGGGATAAAGGTAGGGGACAGAGGAGGGAAGACCCTGGTTTTCCCAAGGTCAGAGCCACTCCAGAACAACCTCTACTCTTCAGTCCAAAAGATATTGGCTTAAGTTAAAATCCTCTAGGAGACTTTCTATAGCCTTGAAGTTTTGTTCCTGGATGTGCTAAGGACTGCTCATTATCCTCAGTTCTGCAAGACTGAATACCTACCTTACTCATACACAATGCACATGGCATCATGGTAGATGTTGAGACTGCTCCTGTGGCCTTCCTGGATCCTTCTGGGCCTCTCTGTCCCTTTGGAATCCCTCTCCTGCCTCTCCCTCAATCTCCTCAACCTCTCCATTGACCCCAGGGTTCTGGCCCACCCTCCTCTTCTTTCTTATTTCCCTCCTCTGCTTTTCCATGCTCCCAGGAGCTCATCTAGTCCATGGCTTTAGCCTCTGCCTCTCGCAGTTGTAACCTCAGATCTGCGTCTCTAGTCCCCACACCTCTCTTGCATACCTGTGAGGCAGCTCTTCACTGTCCATTTCATCCACCCCACTGTGGAGGCAGCTTGCTGTTTACCCTGTGACACAGCCGGAGTCACAGCTTCTCCCTTCATGCATGCAAATGGGCAGTGTTACCACAGAGCCCTGTTCATGAGTGTGGTTCTCCCAGCTCTGAGCCTCCCAGTGATCAGACTTCCTCTCTCCCTTTCTCTCCATGCTTAAGCATTTCCACATCTCATCAGTTACCAGTAAAATCTTCCATAAATCTGCCTACTTCTTTCCCCTCCCTTTACCATTCCTACTCAGACTGTAGATGGCTTTCTGCACTCAGGGTCCTTCCTCCTGTACAGAACCTGAAACCCTCTACCTCAGCCTCCTCTTTCACGGGCCCCACACTCACTCTCCCTCTCCCTCACCTCCTTCTTTGCTTCTCTCTATGAGAGTTCTAACCCTCCACGTCTCTATTGATATGCTTTCCCTGACTTTTGTCCTAATTCTTTCTTCCACTTCCATGCTGTACTTTAAGGTCTCCACAGCTTTGTCACCTGGTCCAACCACCACAGCCAGCAATGGCCATTCTGCTTTTCACTCCAAGTCTTCCGTGCAGCACCCCTCTCTGTAGACAGCTTCCTCCTCCTTGTCCCTCCTCCTTCCCCCACAACAGTTCCATACTCTCTGATTTGGCTCTCTGCCGTCAGCTGTCAGTACTCCACCTTTGTGGGTTGCTCTCTGCTGATGTCTCCTCTCTGCCATCTGTCTTCACCTACTTCTTGCTCCACAAGAATGACTCCCAGGTGTGAATCTCCATCCTATAGATCCTATGGTAGTCCCCAGTGTGTATGTGAGCTGCCCATGGGACTCTCCACCTGGATGAATCCCAAGCATTTCAGCCCTGTATGTCTCAATCCACTCATGCTCTCCTGGCAAACCTGCACCCCATTCCACAAGCTCCTCATACTAAATATGTGTAGCACCACCACACACCACTATGTCCAGACCAAAAACTCTCATCCTTGATTCTTTTCTCTCCCTGATCCCTATGTACAGCTCCTCAATGCTTCCCTGTGTCCCACATATTTCTTCCTAGACATCTCCTTGAGAAGCACAGGCCTTAAAGAGCATATTGGATATCTAAGGGTTCAAATGAAACTGAAGTAAGATTGAACTTACATAAGCACTGATAAAACAACAAATATGCCCAAATATGCGCAGCAATGAGATGACCAGAGAGGAAAACCAAGCTTGTGTGGAGACCCAGCGCCCCTGGTGGGTGACTGTCAAGTAGCTTCTTCTGTAGGACTAGTTGTTGAGATTTATATCTTCTGTGCACTGATCAGGAACAGGAAATTGGGGTTCTGTTTGAAGAATCTTTCAGTTTTCTCCTCTTTCAAAGAGCGTGGAGGAGGCTGGGCCACAAGTTTGTAACAAGATGAATTGAAAATGAACTTGCTGTTTGGGATCCCTTGGAAGGCTGATGGAAACAGAGTAACTGTCACAGCCCCAAGATGGCATCAGGTCTCCTGTGTTTACTCTGCTGAATGACTTGCTGTTTTCTCAACTTCTCCAAACACTGCCTTTCTTAACCAGAGCTTGCCAAATGCTACTTGCTGGTCAGAACCCAAATTTGTTTTTCAGGGGAATTGATTTTTCAAAAGACAGTTTCATTGGGTTGACTCAGCTAAAATATCTTTAAAAAAGAAAGAAAGAAAGAAAAAAGAACCTGAGATGCTGTAGGTGTTGCTTTGGTTGCCTGACCTCAAGTATTTCTGTGCAGGTTGGGTTTCCTCTGCTTTCCTGAGCTTTTCTTCAAGGTAGGCAAAGGCCTAGGAGCACTGATGCTGCCTCACATCCCAGAATACAGAACTCCCCAGGGCTCCTCTGTCTCTGCTTTATTCTTCATTCACCACTTGCCTTCCATCTTGCCGGCTTATCTTTCTGACCCCACATGTAGTCAGTCTCCAAGATCCTATGGGTGCTCTTTCCACAGCCTCCTAGAGGTCACTGCTGGACCACCTGGATCCCCTGCCTCACCTCTTGTCATCTATGGCTGCCCGGCCAGCCTCCTGGACATCGGCTGCCACCCCGGCCTGTACCCCAGGCACTTGTCTCTCTTAACACTGCCTGTCTTATCCTCCCGTAACACTTCTACCAAAACGCTGCTCTTTTAGGACAGTACTGATGGTCTTTTAGTGTTTATGAGAGAAAATTCAGTGTTTTAAAAACTTTTTTCTCCTCAACCTTGTTTTTTTTAAAAAAGACTACAGATACATTACAAAAGCTGGGAAAATACTGACAAGGCTACCTAAGAGGAAAGCGTTCTTCATCCTTAATTTCCCATACCAATAGAACTTTTGATTTCTTACCTCCTTTTACTGTACCTGACTTCTAAGTTTTCTCCACAATGCCTCCTTTTTTGTTGGTGTTGTTGAAGTACTGATTGATTCCAGAATGCTGAGCTACAACCCTGCCCTTGTAAATTTTTTGTTTGTTTTTCCATTTATGTATTTGATACAGGGTCTCACTATGCAGCTCAGACTCGTAGTGATCCTCCTGTTTTCAGCCTCCTCAGCACTGGTATTACAGGGATGCACCACCATGCCTGGACTTGGTCACCAGCTCAGGGCACCCTGGGGGCAGGGCCAGCGTAGCTTGTGGGACCGGGGATTGAACCCTGGTCCCTGTGCTTGCCAAAGCAGGCTTTTAGTCTGCTGAACTATCTCACCGGCCCATGCCCTTGTAAACTTAAATTGAATTTAAAAAAATTTTTTTTTTGAGACAGAGTCTTACCAAGTGGCCCAGGCTGGGCTCAAGCTTGTGACCCTTCTGCCTCAGCTTCCTCGATTGTTGGAATTACATTGTGCACCACCACCCTGGCCATAGTCCTCCTTTTGGTCCATCTTACCTGCCTGCCCAGGTGTGCCAGTATCAGCCTGGCTCCTGCAGCAAGCTGTCAGTGTGCCGCGGCTGCTCCTGCCTGCACACAGCCCACTCCTCCCCCTTGGGCAGAAGAGCTCTGGGCTCTTTGCCTCTGTGTGCTTCTGCAATATTCTCTCTCTGAGGCCTGCCTTGCTATTCAGAGCTTGCAAAGCCCTTAACCTCACTGGGCTGCTGTTTTCTCAGGTGGCCTGCTTTCTGTGGCTTTCCCACTTGATGAGCCTCTTTTTTTTGAAGCCAGTGTCTGTTCCTACTGTCAGCCCATGCGTGTGCTTCTGTGATTCATTTATAGCCTCACAGTAAGTCAGCATGAAGCCCACTTAACCTTTACAGATCCACTAATGGGCTGGATGTACATGTTTTGAATGGTCTAGCCTAAATCCTCTCTGGTCCATCCAAGTTAGACACGGACTGTATTGGGCATTTCTGCTCCACCACATGGTCGGACTAGACTGGACCAGGTAGAGACCTAAGGATGGCAAAGAACACTAGCCCAGCTTCTTCCCTAGGCTTCCCACCATGGGCCATTCAGTCCCAGCATGAAGGAGTGAGAGTCCCCAGGCTGGTGCTTCTCCTATCATGCCTAGATTCCTGAGTATTCCTCTAAGTCAGGGGTGAGAAGGTCTCAACATTCTCAGGTGTAGCGGTGTGCCAAAATCAGAGAGAAGATGGGGAAATCAGACTGAAGCAGCTATGACTGCTGGCTTTAGAGAAACCATTCTGACATCAGAGCCGCAAAACGCCCAAGAGCTTATCCAAGCTGCCCTGCAGTCCACCTCAAACACCCTGGATATTTGGATCTAGCCTATAGAGAAAGGATAATTTGGGCAGGCTGCAGAGCTTGTGAGAGAAGGGCCACAACCTTTCGCCTGCATGTTTTAACACTTTGGAACATATTCTTTGTCCAGATAAGCACTTTTGCCCTGGAATTAAAGGAGAAAATTAAACTTCATACAGAGTGCCCCGTGACACCCCTCTACTCCCCCACCTCAAGCCTCTACTCCACCTCCCGCAGCACTGGGCCAACCAGGAAGACAGTATCTGACAGGATACATCTGTTAGCATTCCACAGCTCTAACACCCTGCCCCTCTCGCCCCAACGTCTTCTTCAACAATCTTTCATTCATGGGGGCTCCTGCATTTCACTGGGACATGAATGGGGTAAACATTGCACTTTCCCCAAGGCACACAGTGCCCGGTAGTGTAGAACAAGAGCATTCAAAATGATAAGAGGAGTGAGTAGAAGGAATGTACTCGGATTGCTGCTTCTAAAGTAAGGATTAACCTCCCAGGTTCCTATGGACCAGGCTGTGTTTAGGAAGGAATTTGAGTTTCAGAATGACGCAGGAACACAGTCAGGAGAGGAAAAGCAGATGCATGCATGCACAAAATCCTAGCTTATTAATGAATAATTATAGCTTACCAACATCAGGGGCTAGAGTGAATACTTTCATGTATTAAGTCATTCGATGCTTGAAATAATCCTTGCATTGGATACTGTTATATTCTCTTACAGGCGAAAAAGGCAAGGCTGGAAGAGGTGAAGGGACTTGCCTGGCTCCCTGGGAGGCCATAGCAAGTAGTGGCAGTGCTGGTAAACAGAAGAGTCAGCATTTGAAGGGCAGTAGCCCGGGCCAGTGCCTGCCCTACCTAGTCCACTGTGCATGCTGTGCCCTTCGTCACATAACACAGTAGCATATTTTTTGAAAACCCTCCAACCTTTTCTTTTGCAAAGATGTTCATTAAGCCCGCCTTGGTACGATCCTAGCAGCCACTCCAGTAAATGAGGCAGCCACAGTGAGGAAAGCACCGTGCTTGCTCCTTTCTCCAACCAGGTGGGGAACTGAGCTGCTGCTAGAGCCACTGTTTAGATTACCATGAAGCCAATGTTCCTTTGAGTGGATCACACAGCATCATTTAGCATCCCTCAACAATCTCACTGTGGCCAATCCCAACCGAGAAGAAGAGCATTTTGTATTTACAGCTTGGTGAATCTTAATAAGCAAGTGCTTTGCAGGGTTGGGAGAGAGGATCATCCATCAAGCAGATGCTACTACTGCTCTTATAGAGGTGGCTTTCTGCTCTCTTAGTCATCCTGTTTCAGTCCCCCTCTGAGGAAGTCACTAGAATTCAAACTAAAAATAACAATGTTATTTACTTAGCATGTGCAAAAGGGGAGTTTCTTCCATGGCTTTGTGGCAAATGCTTCTCTGACTTTCCTTCAAGGTCTGGGTAGCGCATCTGCTTGAGAGGCTTCGAGGCCTGAGGGAGTGCGCAGCACCGTCTTTGGGCCCTCTGTGGTCTGAGACCTCCTAGGCCAGACACTGTCTAGCCCCCTCCCATTTAGAAGCAGGTAGGCTCCAGGCCTCTGGTGCTAATTTATGACCTTAGCTCCCTGGGACCCTTAACTATTCTGAGGCAGGAGCCAGCAACCTTTCATCATTCAACTCGGATTGTCTGGAGCCCTCTTTACACTAATGCAGCTCAAGCAATGACCTCTGTCTGGTTCTGGTGGGCAAGAGGGATGATTTTCTTCCCTACTGTATTTTACCATGAGGATAAACTCTCATACATTAAGTAGTCACTGTTTCTCTTAAAGTACTATAAAATATGTAAAATAAGAAGTGAAAGCAATGGACGCTGGTGCTTGGCATAGCCCCACATGTGACAATACTCTGGCAAACACATTGAAAGAAAAAGACTTTCCTTAATACATCATTTAATTACTAGTTGAATATCAATAATCTACCCCCCAAATAGTCCAACTAATGGCATGGCCATTTCAATTTTCCTTAAATATACCAGAGTTCTGGAAAAACAAAAGAATTAAAATAACCCTTAGAGTCTCTCAAAAAATATTGCTCATGTTAGTTGGCACATTCTTGAAATGACAGTCAAAGTAGAGCCAGAGTTAGCCCTATTATTCCATCATGAAAAACACACAGTTGACTCTGTTCAGACAACCAGGGTGCTCCAGCAAGTGGGTCTTGCCTGGCTCTGGCGATGCTTTTCTGAGCTCACGCTAGCAGCCAGCAGTGGGCTGCACACTGCACTTCCAGACAGAACTGAGTCATGCTCTGGCCAGGAGACTCCCGAAGGCGCACGTACAGTGAAATGAATGCCTCATGCACGGCTATACGCAAAAGGAACTCGAAAGGGAAGTACCAACCACACACCACATAGCAGGGGGCCAGCAGGGGCAGGCGGCTGTGGGGGAGGGGAAGGGAGCCACAAGGGACTGAGAGTCTTCCCAGAAGAGGTGATTCATCATCCTGGTGAGAGTGATGCCAAGTCAGCAAGGTAGACTGCAACTCATCAAGTCAGAAACCGGAGACAGGGTTAGTAGTAGAGACGGGACTGTTTGGCTGGATTTCTGGCCCTTATTAGCACTTTAAAACCCCTGAGACGTACAGGAGCCTAGAAGAGTTGCTTTTGTGCATTTACTCTGATTTATCCAGAAAAACGCCACCCTGAGTTTTGTACCTAAAATCCTTCCTTTCTCCCTTTCTCCATTGTGCAGGGATCTAAGTATCCTGAGGCTTCATTTGGTCTTTCTCAAAATAGATCTACGTCTTCTTTGTGGCCATGTCACACTCTAAAACTGACAAGGGAGATAGCTTGGTGGTCAAAGAGCCTGCCTGGCAAGTGCAAGGACCTGGGTGTAATCCCTGGTACCCCATGCCCTACTGGCCCTGAAACTCTGAGCACATGGTGCTGGCCACCAAAATCCAGCAAGGTGGTGCATGCCTGTAATCCCAGTGCTGGGGAGGCTGAGACAGGAGGATCACTATGAGTCTG
>NDGM011033123.1:0-17427 GCA_002564305.1 Octomys mimax
ATAGCTCAGTAGAATAAGTGCTTGCCTGGCAAGCGCAAGGGCCTGAGTTCAATCCCCAGATCCACAAAAAAGAAAAAAAGAAAAGAAAAGAAAAAGAAAGAGAGAGAGAAAACAGCATCGAGAGTTCAATCCCCAGCATGCCCTGTCAGACCCGCCCCCAGGACACATTGATACAGTGACTGAGACTGGGCGTGGTGGTGCGCCTGTAATCCCACTGCTTGGGAGGCTGCAAAACAGGAGGATCACTATGAGTCCAATCCACATAGTGAGACCCTGTAGACCCTGTAGTCCCTGCACTAAATACAATTTTAAAAAGTTATCAAATTCTAATGAAAAACTAATCAAAAATAGTAGAAAAGCTGTGTTTTAAATGATTGGCTTCTAAATGAGCTCATGTGAAACGTTAGACATTCAAAGTCTCCATTTCACAGTGATGAGCACTAATCTGCTTGGTTACCTCTCACTTTTTGTGGAAACACCCAGGTTTTCCTTTCTGTTTTTCTTTTTGCACTCCCATTAATACTTTTGCCAGAAATCCCTGGATTTTTAACTGGAATTTTAAAAATTGATTACAATAAACTTAGTACATTCAGACAAAGAACTACGAAGCCAAAGGGAAGTTGTATTCCAAGTTCACCAAATTTAGGAAGAGAAAACCAAGTTCTCTATATTTTGTTCTCCCCAACCCCTAATGTTCTCTAAGACCAAGCACCCAACTTAGAAAGAGCATGGACCCTAAAGCCCAGCATACATGTATTGGAACCTTAGTCCCATGATTAAAAATGAGTACAGTCAAAAAATTCCCATCTCCCTGGGCCCTGGTGTCCCCTTGCAGGTAGGAGTAACAGCCTGACACAAGGATCTCACTGAGCTCTGAGGTGATGGCACAGGGAGGGCTCTCAGGAGCCACTGATGTGCATAGGGTCTCAGCACCCTTCCTGCCTTCCAGTCCACTGCATTTCTCCTTCTTCTCACCCTTGCTGGTCACCACGTCCTACCGGGTTTGTTCAGCAGTACCTTTCCCATTCTGAGCCCTCTGCCTTTGCTCATGCTCAGACTCCACCATGGCCACAGGAAATGCTGCCCAAATCACCAATGTCAGTTCTCCACGTTCAGCCTCAACCTCCCCTCATCCATCCTCACAGCCCCCAGGCAGGCTGTTGTGAAATATGAAACCGCCTGAGCCTGAATTCCCATTCTCCTATGTTATAACCGTACAAGCTGGGAAAGGGGACGTGAACAAAGTGATCTAGTAAGGACGTGAAAGCGCAAACACATGGCAACAACGCTGTGACAGGGAGCCCTCCTTCTGCTCTTCACTGCTTTTGCTGTTATCTTGACCCCATTCTGAGCAAGGTCACGTTTATAATTGTGATATTATGACTTTTTGGGGGGTTCTGTATGACTCCCCAACAAATCTCACATCACTCATCAAGTTATATGTTTTGATATAAAAACACAAAACTGAATTCGATCCAGAAAAATAATTAGGTTACTAAGGGATTCTGGGGCCAGGGAGATAGCTCCGCGAGCAGTTGGGTCGCAGATAGAATTTCTGATAGGAACTATCAAAAAAAAAAAAAAACTTTTCTTTCAAGAGGTGATTGAAGGTAATAAATCATCTGGTAAGGACTCGGTGGCTGTACCCTCAGGGTCCTTCCTCCTTTTTCTTCTCTCAGTCCTAATTAAAACGCAGTGATGCATTCCTGGAAGGTATTGTGCCATTTACATGTTTTAAACTGTGAATTATTCACGTTACATATACACATGCCAGGCGGGGTGGTCCACACCTATAGCCCCAGCACTTAGGAGGCTGAGGCAGGAGGATTGCTGCCAGACTGAGGCCAGCCTGAACTACTCCACAAGACTTGGAAAGTCTTACCTGACGTGCTTCTGAACCACTTGGGTTTCTTGTCCCATATCACAAAGAGATAGTACGTAGGGATACCAGTCAGAGTGATGACAAAGCCAATGCCAGTGCTGAATGGGTCAGAATAAAGCGAGAGGATGACCATGAAAAAGCACGTGAAGGAGAACAATGCTGGGATGAAGAGCGGCACCTGGAACAGGGCACAGGAAACATTCACTGCAGACAGAGTTCAGGGTTTAGAGCTGCGTTCAGCTTGGGCATGTCTGCCCTGCCCTGTGCTCTAATGACACATACACATGAGCCCTGAGATAGGCACCAACCCACTTGGAAGCAGGATCTCCTGTGGGCTACAGAACGTACTCATCATTCTTCTCCAGATACATTTTGCTTTAACTTAATTTAAATCTTTACATAGACAAAGTCTGAGTCTTTAGAAAGGGGTGTTTCATTAGAGATGATCTATTCAAATTATTTTGCCAGTTAAGTACCATTATGATTTACAGTTTTGATTTTAAAAGATTGACTCTTTGATAATGCTGATTAGAATCCACTTTTAGGGGGCATGAAGAGCACTAGCAGCTTGTTACACGTTCAAGCCTTTCAGTGCATATTGATTTTCTGTTGAGATTCACAATAAGAACGGACAGGAATAAAACAGGCCAACTCCTATTCAACCGCTAATAAAGATGCCACCTGCATTAGGCAATGAATATAATTAGAAGCAAATTCTGACAACATTATCTGTACTATTTCTTAAAGGCAAATAAATAGTGCAGTCAAATCAATCTATGAACATTGAAGACTGAAGGAGATGACGAGCCTTTTGAAAAAAAAATGTTAATTATAGTAAACGGATACACTGTGCATTGGTAAATTCATAGATCTTCTCTTATCCCATGTATTTTACAATTCCATTTCTTTAGGATACATACCATAGATAACGAGTCATGTCACAACTCACAACACGTAAGTGCTTAAAATGCCTGTGTTGTAAAGCAGCATCCTTTTCAAAGTTATAATTAATAAAACATCTGCCGCACTTTTTCTCAGTACAGTGGGTTCACAACCATTGAGCATGAAGACAGATGCAACCCATGCTTTGAATCACTCAGGTCATTGGACTCATTCACAAAAATTCCACATAACATACAAACAAGCACACCTCTTTTTAAAATTGTAGCATATAAAGATCAGTAAAGAGCTTTAGAAAAGGCACAAATGATATTTTTTCAAAGTTAAATTCCTACGAAGGCACTGTGTGCAAGAGTTAAACATTTCATTCCACAAGACCCTGCCCCCACCAACCTCCCATCATCAAGTAATGACAAAGGGAGGGCTGGGTGTTAGGAGGAAGATTTATGTAAACCCATCAAGATTGCCGAGGTTACCTTGAAAGGACGATGCATATCTGGGCGTTTGTATCGAAGATAAATCAGCCCAGCGACTGCCAGCCCAATAAAAAACCACCTGGCAAAACTGAGGAAATTCAAAAGACTGTAGAGATCTCCAGAGAAGAGCATTACCATTGTCAAGGGGTGCTGGGGGGAAGGGAGAAAAAACAAGTTTGGTGACTTTAAACATGGTCTTAGATGATCACAAACAACAACATCACTGCACATTATAATTATTACTGTTATCTTCTTAAAATGATTCCTCGTACTGGTAACTTATTATCATGCTCAAAACCCAGATTCCTAGCTTCTTTTCTACATTCTGCTCTTATAATCCCTTTACACCAATGTCATTATCCTTTATTAAGGTGGAATTTTAAAAGGAGCTTTTGTTTTTAGTTCCTTTTCCATTTCTGAGAAGAGAAGGTATTTGCAAAGGGTAAAAGGCAAGATACTCAGTCATTCAAAATGCAAAGACCCAGAGATGGAGGTGATTAGGAAATAACCAATCATGGACACTACGTGTGAGCCTAATTGGAAATCTCAGGAGGAAAGCTCTGCCAGTGTTTTCTGAGGAGCTCCTGGCTGTCCACACGCATGAACACAGCCACTTCTAGGTGAAGCTGCTGGCGCCTGAATGCAAAACGTTGACCTTTTCTTCCTCCACATTGAATGTCCCTGTGTGCTTGCCATGTGTGACCCTCAAGACCGCAGAAAAGAATGGAGTGCTGAGAGCAGCAGAGCAGGCGTGCAGCTGCACATGCCAAGGACAGCATGACTGATGGCAGATGCCTCAAATGAAAGCCTCTTCACGGAATAATACATTCTGTTCCCACAAGTGATGGTAACATCCAGATTCCTCACAGAGAGTATGCAGTGTGTTAAAAAGAAATTTCAAGGAAACATTCTGAAATAAATTAAATGTACAGGGAGGGGAGAGTGATATTCAGTGTATTCTATGGGACCTCTGACAGCAGATTTCAGTGGATAAAAATGTTATGAAATTGTAGGTAAAAATGACTATAATGTTGCCAATGGGTGTCTGAGGACTTTTACACCTTTTACAGTCCTTTGTATCCCACATTTCATGAACACTTCTCTGCATAGAGAATTCTACAACTTAAATGGAAGTGTTGGTGCTTTTCTCTCTTTCCCGTATAAAGAATCACTGCACTGTCTAGGATTTCATCCATTGTTTGTGTGCAATTCATTATAGGGAATCCACAAAGAGATGTCTAGGTATTCTTTGACAGTAGATTTTAGCTACATCTTCTGTAGATAGTTGGGGCTTCTTAGCTCTGTGTCCTTTCCTTTAACATCTCTGCCAAGAAGAGGAGCCACACTAATTACTTTCCTTAGACCTTACAAATTTCTACAAAGGTAAAATAGAAGTGATGTGGTTCATGCCCTAAAGCATCAAAAATCCATCAGAAAAGCCAAGAAAAGGGAAGCCATGGAAAATATTCTGCCTCCCAAACTTCACCATGACACACACAGAGCTGGTGAGAAAGTAAAGCCTGGTCGGAAGTCTGTTTGAATTTTTCTTTGCTAACTTGCTCTTTGAGGTTTTATCTAGATAAACTTGTTAATATGCATTACCAAAACAATAACAGCTGGCAGAGGAGTGTGCTTTCGGACATGAATCATGGAGAGGATTTCTGGAAGGTGACCCTCTCGAGACGCAACATAGAATAACCTGATGGGAGAGAAACGTGGGTGGAGTTGACTGTATAATCAATCATTTCACGGGGAAAATCCAGAAATCCCAAGAACACTCACATCTTTCTCATACCAAATGGCTTGGCATGTCTTAGCAGATTACTTAGTATTTGCTGTTCAGATAAGGTTGAGAACATCCTAATTTGAGAACATCCTAATTTGAGAACATCCCTTGAATTTGGGCCGGGGAGATGGCTCAGTGGACTAAGTGCTTCTCTGGCAAGCACAAGGGTCTGAGTTCAATCCCCGGTTCCACCAAAAAAAAAAAAAAAAAGAACTCTGAATTCAAGATTCACAAAATCTGCCAACGTCTTACTTCATTCTCAGAGGAGAATCATAACAGCATGAGATTTAGCATGTAAGTAGCTGCATAAGAATTTATATCTACAGCCCTAGCATGTATGTGTGTTGTGTGTGTGTTACCAGTACAATCCAACACACACACACACACACACACACATGCACGCATTCTTATCTATCTGATCAGGTTTTCATTTTATCATGTTGGACCTAAAGGGACTTCTGTATCACACAAAAGAAAAGGGATACAGATGGCATGATGGTGATATTTGGTGTCTCTTACTTTACTTTTTTTTTCATAGAACCTTTAGAAAAACAAAAGATTTTATCACCAGAAATAAAATGCCGTCGTTTGGCTCTGTAGACATGCTATAAAAAAATGCCTCCTGCCTGTCTTCAGAGTGTGCTCTGCATGGACAAGCAGTGCCCTCTAATGGGAAGAGAAAAATAAGCTGTTGACACACACAAACTCTGAACATGCCTGTCCCTTTAAAAACAACAGGTTTGGAGGCAGTTGTTTTTCATTTTAAAGTTGTCCTTCTCACATCCAATCTCAACTACAGAAGTGTATTCCTGGAAATATATGAACTCACTCACCTGGAGACAGCAAACACACCACCATTCATGGAGCCAAAGCAGGAAAGGGCAACAAAGATCGGAACTGCTAATGAGAAATTGCCCAGTAGTCGCTCAGCAAACGTCTAGTAAGAGAAGGATTGAAGCAAATTAATGCTTTTCCAGAAAGAATAAAATGAAACAATTTAGGTCAAACTTGCTCTATGACTTCCTATTAACCCAGTGATACGTGTATGTTTTATAATGTTTCTGTTTGGTTAGGGTCAGTATAGCTCCACAGTCAATAATCAAAAGCAGGTACCATGGCATTTCTTATTACAAAACTGTGGCAAAAGCAAGTACCTTCTCTCCACCTTCAGGGGCAAGGATCCACTTGCTGAATCTCTATCAACCATGATATATCACCTTAGACTGATGAGTGTAAAAAGCTCAATTCAGACATTCTAGTTTTGAAGATAGAAATCCTCCTGCACAACACCTTCCCTTGAGTCTGGAAAGCTCTATTTTTATAGTGAGGTATAGGGACACATTGAGAAATATGATAGACATTTGTTTCTAATGCTGATCTCACACTAGGGGATAAATAAAGGTGGATGATTTGGTCACGTATATAATGTATACATGAATATCTCTGAGAAATCTTTTCCCTGGAAGAGTTACACTTGCCGAACCTCTCTTTAGGGAGTCACTTTCTCCTTCTCAGATAGCTACTACTTCCTCTGTGCTTTTCCATAAAAAGGCAAAATCAGCATCACAAGACAAAAAGTCAGAGAAAATATAAGATAAACGAAGTTCTGAAATCTCCTTTTGTATGTAATGCTATAAATTTCCATAAAGAATGCATTTTCCTCCAAAAAAATATGTGGAGCTCTTTAGTTGTCCTTGATTCCTTGGTACAGTGCATTTAATGGACAACATTATGCCCGAAGCATAAGTGCTGCCCTTTCCCTAGAAAGATGAGACAACTGACCTGATGTCAGTAAACTTTGTACATGTGATTTGATGATAGGATGCAAGGTGATGGCCAAAGTCTTTTTAATACCGTGAACTCTTGAATGGGTTCACCCAACAAGAAATAGGTTATTCCCTGTGGATGTTGCTATCTGAGGTAATACACGCTATTTTAAAAGGACCTGACTATCCAATGATGGGAAATTAATTTTTCCTCTTTCACTGTTAGAAGATCATGAGTGCATGTTCTCTTGCAAGCTAAATTTCTATGCAAAATAAAAGTATTTGTCACAGAATAAGAGTCCTATGACATAATCTTTGGAGACAAAGACAGTGCTGGTGTCAAACTTTGGAAAATCTGAAATTATGTGTATCCACTTCTGAGAAAGTTAAAATGTACACTATTATCTTTAATATTCTGCAAAGTACTACAAAAACAACATGTTTAAAATTTAATCACCCAGAATTCCTCAAATTGATTATTATCCTGAGACTAATATGCAAAGGTTATAATAGAAAAAACAAATATACATGGCTCACTTGAAAATTCTTAATCCTTTTGGTAAAGGATTTTAAACCAGCATTTGGAAAGTTTACCAATAGGAAAGGATGCAGAATGAATTGCAATTTGTGTATCAAAGAAAGAACTATTTGTTCAATCCACCTGTTCTTAAAAATATGTTAAAGAATATTGCCTTTTACTCAAAAGTTTTTGACATATTTTTCAAGCAAGTACATGTGGAAATGTTTTTACAAGAAATTAAGAGTAAAGCAAAATTGTTGAGGATTTCACCTGTACCCGTTAAATGGAATATGCTAAGGTGTGCTCTAAATTTTTTAAATAGACATTATCATTCAGGTCAATAAAAAAAAAAAACTGAATTCCAAAACACTTTCTCCTGGAGGGAACTACTATAAAATTGCATCAACTCATTAACCTAAATTCAAATTGGCAGTTTTTCAACTTGGACTTACCACCGCCACAGCATTTGAAAGTAACAGCTCCTCGGCACTAATGGTTGTAAAGTAGGCCACATTTGTTAGCACGTAGCCAAGGGTGACAATAACCATGGATATACATATTGCAAGAGGCACGGTTCTGCAATGCAAAAAAATCACTCATTAGTTGTCTGTTGTTAGTTATCTTCTGATACTAAAGAGGGTAGCAGGCTCATTCGAATGAAGAACATAATGGCATGTATGATAATTACAGGCTCTGCTAGGGTAGCAATAAACATTTCATCACAACAAAGTACCACATCTTCCTTTGTAATTTAATAAGGTCCACAAGGGCAGATATTTCACCTGTTTTATCTGCTGCTATCACCCCAGAACATGCACTCCATGCATGCTAGAGTGGTACAAACTACAGCATGTGTTGGAATCACCCAGAAGACTTGATAAAACACAGCCCTATGCGAGAGTTTCTGATTCCTGAGATTTAGCATTTCTCACAAGCTCCTAAGTGGGTCCAAGGCAGCTGGCCTAAGAAATGGTACCTTGAAAGCCACTGTAAATTACATACTTTCCTAATACTAATTCACTGTCTTGGCACCTTTCTAAAATAAGTCCTCAATAACACAATAGAGCATACAGGAACAACCCCAGGAACATTCAGCAATCTGATCTTTGACAAAAGTCAAATGCACTGGAGGAGAGAAAGCCTCTCTAACAAATGGTGCTGGGGAAACTAGCTATCCACATGCATGCAGAAGATTGAAATTAGAGCCATAGTTCTCACCATGTACTAAATTTAATTCAAAGTGAATTAAAGCTCTAAATGTGAAAACAGAGACATTTAATTTGCTGGAAGAAAAAATAAGTAACACTCTTGAAGACATAAGCATAGGCAAGGGTTTTCTGAACAGAATCCAAGTTATACAAGAAATGTAACCAAGAATCAATCATCAGAATCATATAGAATTAATAAAACTTCTTCACAGCAAAGGAAACAGCCAAGAGAATGTAAGGACGATCTATAGAATTTGCAAGTGCTTCACATTAAAATATTGAGAATGTATAAAGACCTCAGAAAATGTAAACCCAATCCATTAAAGACTCCATCAAAAGATGATCAACTAAAATGAACACACATTTCTCAAAAGATGAAATATAAAAAGCCAATGAATACCTGAAGATATATTCAATATTTCTTGTCCTTAAAGATATGCAAATTTAAATAATACTGAGATTCTGGCTTGCTCCAGAAAAAAAAATAGCTACAAGAAATCAAATTAATAGCAAATGCTGGAGAAGCTCCTGGGCAAAAGGAACTCTTCTACATTGTTGGTGGGAATGGGAACTAGTACAACCACAGTGGAAATCAGTATGGAGAGTCCTCAGAGCCATTCAACCCAGGTACTCACATCCTAGGTATCTTCCTCAAAGAGTTAAAAGCATCCTATCACAGAAATGCATGTGCACCCATGCTTATAGCAGCACAGTTCATAATAGCGAAGTCATGGAAGTGGTCACTGTGCCCCTCAACAGACAAATGAATAATTGGTCATTTGCGCACAAAGGAGAGCTATTCTGCCAAAAAGGAGGATAAACTTGGGTTATTTGTGGGGAAAAAGGGTCAACTTGAGATCATGATATTAAGTAAAATAAATTACATGAGAAGACTAAATAGTGTACAGTTTGTCTTACACAAGAAACCCAAAACAAAGGTCAAAAACAAGAGAACAATAATAGGAAATAGGGAGATAGAGATGTTGCAAAAGAGGGATAGAGGACAAAGGGAATGGTAACTGCGTGAAAAAAAAAAAAAAAAAGACCTGAGAGAAGCATACACACTCCCCACAAGGAATGTGATAATTAGGTACTGCAAACATGTGCAAAATAAAATCCATCTTCAAGAACGCCTTCACATTCAGCATTTGCCTATTCAGTGGCTTCTCCTGCCAGGAAGTAAGAGCAGACTTTGGGAAGCGTAACTGCAGGACGTGTCTATCTCTCTAAATGATGGCAATAATAATTTTGTGTATAACACAAAAAAGAACAGATGTCTCCACAAAAACGACTTTGCATTGCCCTGCTATGAGCTCAAAGGAAGCTGGCGAGCATGGGCATCTCATAAAGCAATGGTGCAGATAATCCCATGAAATTAGAGGTGACATGCTGCGAAGTGCGGGCGACCAGACAGTGCTGACACTGTGTGGCATCAAAAGGTACACAGCACAAATGCAATATTACGTCTTCATTTAATGCACTGGGAAAGCCAGGAAGTTACTGACCCTAATAATTTGATTCCATGTTACCGATACACATTACTTGCTTAACATAATCGCCTCTTCAGACTCTGTCTGGTTCAGGCAACTTAAACCTTCAACTCCAGGCACAAAGGCTGATCATTTTTTAGCCACAGTGCTTATCAGCCCTGGTAGAGACTTCCCCCTGCTGGGTGCCACTTATGAAGACCTCAATATAATTTCTTCCAAGATGAAAATGTAGTTCGGAACCCGGGGAGAAAAATATACAGCCTGCCTCAATGTGATAGCCACGCTGGGTGCGTTAGCACGCCTGTGCTGGCTCATTACGTGGACCTGCAGCAACTCCCGTTGAGAACCGGCACACCCAGCCAGTCAGCAACTGCCATTCATTATGCTGTGTGCAGCCTGGCATTTCTCCTGATCCCCAAAGCTGTCAGCCTTGACCTCTGTCAGCACCCTGACACCCCAACATACAGATAGCAAACATTCCTCTTCCCCAGTACCAAGAGGATCCTATGGCATTTCTGTTAATACCACAACACATTTTGTGAGTTGTGACCAAGAAACGTCTTGTAAGTTGTGACTGAGAAATGCTAAAGTTACACAAAGAAAATGACTGGGCCCATGAAATACAGGGAAGCAAACAGCATAAAGCAAGTCACGATGAATTCTGTTTCTTTGAGAGAAAGGCTAAATGTGCGTGCACAGCGTGGGAAAACACAAAGGCTTGTGCACTACTTCTCAGCCACTCACTGTATTATTTAAACTTGAATCCTTTCAGTTTTAACATAGCTCCAAATGAGAATTAATATAGTCTACAAGGAATAGAGGCAGAGGGAGAGCAGGAGAGGAAAAGTGTTTCTAGTCCCTGCAAGCATCTAATTAAAGTATGTAAAGGTTCCAATAATTAAAAAGTAAACTGACATTCTTAAATGCAGTAAAGTCATCAAGCCTACCCAGGACAGGTAGTACTGGCATAGCATGTGCCATTGCAAAATAACACAGAGAATTAATTGGAACTGTGACTCTGAAACTTGAAGCTGTGGCCCTCCCAGCATAGAATTCACCTTCCCATCCCACTTTGTCCAAGTCAGCCTCCCTGCCTGTTTCCTGCCTAGACATGACACTCTCTCTGGCGTGGGTTTTCTAAACTGACCTAGAAGAATACAGCCTAGCAAATCCAGTCTTCTGCATTAGGAACGCTTCTTGCTCACTTTTCGATCAATGAAAGTAGCATCAGTAAGGCTGCTGTTGAGCTGCTTAATGCTCAACATTTTTCACACATTTTACATATTTGCCTCATTTTATCCTGAAAAGTTTCTCTGAATGAGGAACATCAATACCACTATCGCTTAGATATTATTTTAATTAAAAAAAGGAAATGGAATCTTTGAGAGTTTAACTATTCAAGAGTCTATAGTCAGTAAGTAGAAACCCAGATTTCAGTTCCTTGTTGGTCCCTACCTTAAAATGATATGAAACTATGGCATTTTAACCATTAGAGTGTATTGCAGCCAGGCCTAGTGGTCTATGCCTGTAATCCCACCACTCCGAAGGCTAAGGCAGGAAGATTGCCATGAGTTCAAGCCCAGCCTAAACTACATAGAAGAGACCCTCTCTCAAATAAATAATTGATTCCTTTTTTAAAAAGTGCCATTGCTTTTTGTCATGTCTATGGGTCCCTAAGTTCTATCACTTTTCAGGGAAATCATAGTTATTGAATATAAAGTTTAGTGCAAAGATATAATCATGACTATATATCTCATAGATTCACTGAAAAATACAGTTTAACCTATAGTAAAGGACAAAAAATTTACTCTATGACATGAATCATTTTCTGCATAACGTAGACTATGATAGTAAGTGAATGTTTTTAAAATAGTTTCCATATCTATGAAATAAGTTTATGTTATTATTTAATATTTAAATAAAAGAGCTTTATCTAATAAATTTGCTCAGCATGTCCTCATACTAAAAGGAAGAAAATAAGCAAGTTTGTCAAATAAGCTAAAATAGGTTGTTGACAATTTTATTCTCAGCCAAAAGTTCTATATAGATAATGAGAAGGGAAATCACAGAAATTTACAATATGAGGATGGGGTCAGTGGGGAGATTTATCCCACTGCAGTGTGTAACATACCTAGCGATTCTCCTGAGTCAGATAAAATGAAGCTATGCAATCAGAGAAAGTACGGCAAAAGAGCCACTATCTTCTGTCCTTAGGGCTAGCTTCACTGAGAAAGCAAAGGGTGGAGCAGCCTAAGTATAAACAGTGTCACTTAAGAAAGGAAAACATTCAGAAGGGTCTGGGTCACATGGTTAACTCCTGGCTTTCATCGAAGTACACGAACCACTGGGTGAGTTGATAAAAGCTATTAGGCCATGCTAGACCAATCTTTCCTGAGGCTTTAGATGGAGCTGGCAGATAAGCATGGTTAGCAACACAAGATTAAGGCAAATAGCACAGGATAACAAAAGGAATTAGAGGAAGGAACCAGCAGACCACAGGCATCCCTCTTATTCAGAGGTATCTACCAATCCGACCTGCAACCTGCAAGGACAGCATCATCTCTACACTGAATTAAGGTGACTCACACCTGAGTTGTGCTTTGTCTTGAATGTTCGTACATGTTTGTTATGATTAACAAGATTTAAGTTTGCTTATTCCTGAGGAGATTTTTTATCATTTGACTACGAAGCATTAAGTGAGTGAGTCTGATACTTTTATTAGTTACAAATTGTCCTCCATCAAAAAAGGTCTTGGACAGCCTTCTTACAGGCATTTTTAAAATTGGCACTAATAAGTCTACCTTGGAAATGGACAAATCGTTGCTTTATTTGAAACTAGTAAATGCAAGTCTCTACAATATCTGCCTAGAAATACTTTCATGCTACAGGACAGACCTCCTAGGAATAACCCCAGTGGTCATGGCTGTTGACTAATATTTATAAAACTCCACAAAGCCCTGGAAAATACAGTTTTATATGCATCGAATTTGTACAGTAGAATGAGATTTTGTAGTATGAGATATTGTATGAACAGATAAGAGCAGGCAAGAAAGCCAAACCTCAGAGAGGTTAAGTGACATGACCAAGATCATAAGTACTAGTGACAGGGCTAGCACAGGAATCCAGATTCTTCTAGCTCTTGGATGTCCACACAGGATACAACATACACTACTGTGTTTGTTTTGTACCTATATTAAAACTGGATGCCATATCGCTGGGAGTCCAACATGCTGGAAAATATATCTATGAATAACAATACTAGACAGCCATTTGTTGTACTGTAACACACATTAAGTCAATTATATTTCTCTCCACAACTACGAACCCCTTCAAATATACTTACAAATAAGGCAGCATAGGCCTATTTTCTAACCTGTTTTGCTATTCTACATTACAGCGTAGGAAATGACTTTTGCTTCCAGTGCTCTATTTTGTTTTTTGTTTGTTTGTTTGTTTTAGTGGAACTAGGGATTGAACTCAGGCCCTTGCTCTTGCCAGGGAAACACTTACTCCACTGAGCTATCTCCTCGGCCCCCAGTGCTCTATTTGGCTAAGGGTGGCTAAAGTGTTTTCTTTCTTAGGACAGGGAGCAGTTGAGACAGGGTCTTGCTGGCATCAAACTCACAGTGATCTTCCTGCTTCACCTTCCTGCATGCTGGGATTAAAGGTGTGTGCCACCATGCCCATGCCCAGCATGACTAAAACTGTAAACACAGAATGAGTAAACCTAGCTTGATCTCCCAGATAGTCCATATCTTAGTTACTTTCTCACTGCTGAAACACAGTACCCAGCATCCACCACTGCCAAGAAGTGAGGTTTACTTTGGCTCACAGTTTGTGGAGATTTCGGTCCATAATCAGCTGGCTCCAAGGTAAGGGAAACAGGTCGGGAAAGCCTGGCAGCTCTGCTTGGCAGTGGAGAGCAAAGAACAATCAAAGGCAGAGGGAGGGAGATCCACCCTTCCTCCTGGTGAACTAGTCCACTGACGAGCACCAAAACACCATAATCCAATCATCCCTGAAAAGCCCTACTGGGAGTACATGATATAGCAGTCCAGAAGACCTGAAGGTTAGGAAGATGTCTGTTATTTGGAACACAAGAGTAATTTTCTAATCACTTTAATTTAGAATATTCCAAGATTTTATTATAACGTGAGCAAAACCTTTTGAAGAGATTGGTGTAAACCAAAATAGTTTTCAAACAATCCTCTGTGTTGAATGCCCTGGGAAGGGCATGCTGCATGCCCAGCAAAAGATGGTAGTTAATTTTGTTGAAAGCTAGTCTGGAATGTTCCAGAACCTTCTACATATTAATGCTTTACTATTCTATTTTAAAATCATTAACATTTAACACATGTGTTTGCTATTCATAAAAAAAAGGAAAAAGAAAAAGGGGTTAAAAGAGGCAGAAAAATGTTAAGCTTCTTAAAATGCAAGTTGCAAAAAAATAAAAAGAAAACCCAGGACATTTTAAAAGATTTTTAAAATTCTGTTGGTAAACTTGGGACTATTTGCTTATATATAATTGAAACAAAATTATGATTCATCTCAACATAAAGTATTTATAATTATATTAAGTATTTCTGATTCCAAGAATTTATTTGAGAATCATGCTTGTTTTGCATCTTTTTTAGAGTGACCCTATGGAGACTTTGAAATATTTTATATAAACCTGACCCAGAAATGACTTGAAAATCTCTTACTTCTCTCTTGTTTGATCCACCTTTTTTAATTAGAATTGCTATTTATTTTAACTTTATTCTACCCTTCAAATTTTGGCCATGTGTTACAGTCAAAAATGAGTGTACTTCAAAGAGAAGTTACCCATGTTTTTTGTTTGTTTGATTTTTCCTCAGTATAGTTTTATGCCTTTTCCTGGACACTTGCCTATACCAAACTGTCTAGTGGTCCCAGAAGATGAAACTGTTCTATCTGACTGTATGATTTTTGACATTTCTACTGGAAACTGAATTGCAAATAAATATTACTGTTTTCCAAACCTGAAGAAATATTAGACTACAAATGACTGGACACATACAAACTCTTTGTATATTTTCAGTGATTTTGCCTCATTATCATAGAGAACTATGACTAGGTCTCTAGTTATTCCTTCTGAGTAGAAATTAGGTTATTGAAATGTGTAAAAGAAAAACATTTGAAGACACATGGCAAATCTTCATAATTGAGGGAAGGTGTTCCTGAAAGGAAAATAATATAGCAACACGAAGAAAACATCCAGGAAACCCACTTATGAGCATTCTTTATTGCCCCTAGTTCATGTTCTTGCTTAATGACAATTTAGGGCCAAGGATGAACACAGTGAAATGTGACAAATATATTGTCACATAAGTGTACACAGTGATCCCATTGCTTTTAGCTAGCATTAAAAATCTGCCCTCGGCTTCTCACTAAACCACGGCAAGGCCATGGATGTTTCTAGTGAAGTGTTTTAAATTTCAGGACCACTGATGACTAATCTAAATCTCACCATTCTCCATTGTCCATGGATGAAGAACTCCACAAACAGAAAAGGAAAGACAGAGAGACCTGGAAGGAGATGTAAGAAATAAACAGACATAGATTAGAGACTGCAAGGCTCAAAGAGGACCCTGAGAGGGAAGAACAGGCATATGTACATAAAAGAGGGGAGCAGGCTCATTTAGAAAAGTGTCTGGCAGAGCTACTTTCAAGCAAAACCACACAGGAAAATGAGCTAAAATGGAAACTTACAACTCAGAAACCCAGGGTAATGAGCAATCAGAAACATAAATATAAGCATTTTTATCCCTTAAATACTTTTTTATCTTGCTATTAGAATAAATTCTTGACCAAATAAAATTATTCAGCAAAATCTAGCTTCAGTGTAAATTTTCATTGGCTTGCATTTCACACAATATCCCCAAATTTGCATTGTCTGCATCTCATTTTTTCTCATTTTCTGAAGATTTAGTGTGTGTCTTCCAGATGTATTGTAGCTATCCATACTTATCATGGATGAACAAAAATATATTTGTAGGCAAGTTCCAGTATACAAAGACAAAATTCATTTCAACTAAAATGCTAGAAATTAAATAAGATTTTAAATTTCAATAGTAATACACTGTACACTAATGTCCAGTTCTTGTTTTTGTTATGTTTTTCTTACCATGTTCCTCTTAAATTTTTATTACTTTCCTCAGGATTTGGCCCAAGATACACCAAGATAATGCAACATCTCATTGAAATATTCTATAACAGCATCACTAAGATTCAGATTTGTGAATCTTACACCTACTAAGAATGTGTAATATTATTTCCTAATAACAAGTTATTCCTGAGAAGTAGTTACATAGACAGAGACCATATTTCCCAGACTCCTTTGCTTTAAGGTGGGGAATGTTACTCATTCTTGCCAATAGAACATAAGTAGCTGCCCCAAATGAAGGTCAATGGGACTAAGCAGTAGAATACCTGTTTTTCCTGCATTGACTGAGATCTAGTTGCAAAGACTTGTGTTTAAAAATGTTCTATTGCTTTTTTCATTTGTTTTCTAATTTATGTATTTAGTACAAGGTCTCGCTACATAGCTCAGACTCCTACTGATCCTCCTGTTTTCAGCCTCTCCAGTACTAGGATTACAGGTGTGTACCACCATGCCTGGTCTCAGTGGCCAGCTCAGCAAGCCCAGGGGACCCAGAGCCAGTGCAGCATGCAATACTGGGGATCAAATCCCAGTCCCTGTGCTTGACTAAGCAGGCACTTAGTCTGCTGAGCTATCTCGCTGACCTGTTCTGCTGCTTTAATAAAATGTCCAAATAAAATCTTTTAACAAAATATACATTATAAAGACAGGTTTTGGCTCATGATTTTGGACATTCCTGGTCATGACAGAGCATGGTGGTTGCTTTGGACCTGCAGTGAGACAGCACACCATGGCAGAAGTGTGTGGCAGAGAAAAAAACATTCACTCCACAGCCAGGGAGCAAGGAAGAGAGAAAGAAAGGAACCAAAGTCCTATAATCCTCTTCAGCTGCAAACTCCTAGTGACCTAAAGAACTCTTGCCTGGTCAAACCTCTTTCAAAGCTCCCACTTCCTAACACCACCACACTCTGTGAATACATGGGCCATGAAGAGTCATTTCACACCCAACTATAGCAGACCTGCCCTGCTGCTATAAAACTACACCATGAAAGAAAATCAGCATGCAGAAGAAAGCCAACCAGCAAACCAGGACACAAACAACGGTTTGTCACAGAAGTTGAAGCATACAATTTTGATTGTTTAAAGCAATTGAAATTTGTGATTTGCTTTTTGTAACAGTAGCATACAATTATAAGTAATAAAAGAATGAAGGGTTCTAACCTTCTAAGGTCAATTAAGACTCAGGACATATGAGAACTTGTACTGTAATGTCATGTA
>NDGM011033133.1:0-16174 GCA_002564305.1 Octomys mimax
TTTGTGGAACCAGGGATTGAACTCAGGCCTTTGTGCTTGCCAGGGAAGCACTTATTCTACTGAACCATCTCCCCGGCCCCCTGGATTTTAATATTTCATGAAATGAGTTTACCTTCTAAATATCTCATTCATCCTCTGTGAAAAAGGAATGTGGTATGAATTACATGAAATGAAGCATTGAACCTGGGCTCCCTGAACATAGGAATTCTTCACCTTCTATTTGAACATTTCTATTTTTATAGTCAGATTCTTTTAGGAAAACAGTCTGTGGCCTCCTCATCTCTTATATTTGGAAACTCTACAGAATTTCATTTGGACACTACTTTACAAGTTCCCCCATTTTCCCTGTATTTTTTGTATTATTATATGATATTGGACAATAACTCCACCTCTGTACGTCATCATTGCCTTCTCTATGTAATGAAGATATCGGTAGAACTTCCCTCAAAATTTCTTTGAAAAGTAAAATAAAATAAAACCTAAAAATGAAACACCTAGGGGCTCGGGAGAAAGCTCAGCAACATAAACACCTGCCTGGCAAGTGCAAGGTCCTGAGTTTGATCCCTGGTACAAAAAGAAAACAGACCAGTCCACCTAAGATGAAATACACTTTGTGTCTATACTGCAGCACATGGAACACTATCTGGCATATAATAAGTGCGAGCTGTTTGCAGTTATTCTGACTATCATTATCTTAGCTGATGCAACATTTAATATTGAGGCTGTTATTTTTGTATTTCTTTCTGTAGCCTGAGAAAAATGCTACGCATATAACATGTGCTCAGGTCTGGGGATACACCTCAGCTACACAGCCCCCGCACCACAAGCACGAGGTCCTGAGTTTGATTCCTGGCTCAAAGAAAAAAAAAAAAAGAAAAAGAAAGAAAAGATAAAAAACCACAAAAGCACAGGTGCCCAGTGGCAGTCAGCTAAAGTGTAATCTGGTGCAGCTTTTCTTAATGGACGCTGTCTGCCTAATGAGCAAAATGTGAGTCTGTGCAGCCAGCTGCCATGGCCACGCGTGATGAATACACAGGTCACATGAGCCAGAAGTCATGTTGCCAAAGGGGCCGTGCATGGTGAAGAGAACTGAAAAGATTCTGCTGCACAGGGCAAGAATGCCGAGAATGAATTGCATTAAATAATGCAGTCGTTCCTGGTGCCTGATGAATAAATGAACAATCCTAATGTGACTTCTCGCACACCCAGAGATACTTTCACCTATAGAGTGTGTTGCTAATAATGTTATGCAATAAACTAATGTCCAACATTAACTGTTACCCAAAACTCCCTAAATTGTGAGTGTAAGCAAAATCTTCAAATGCAATATGATTTTAATTAGATATTTTCTAAGTTAACAGGTTAACTCAAAAGGAGGAGGTGCTGGGGTATTTTGGAAACAGTATAGTTTCTACAGGATTCCAATCATAAACATAAAATGGCTAGGCATCTATTACTGCTCATTTTTCTATTGCGTAATGTGATCTGAATTGGACAACCTAGGGGTATTGCTGTGAATCTTTAATATCTGCCTTTCTCTTTGGGCCTTTATATCTTTTATCCGTGACCTTGCATCATGAATTAAAAACCCACAACAAAATTATAGTAACTATATCAATGACAAATAATGCACATGTATTTCTTTTATAAAAGGGAATGTGTTCCTTTGTATTTAGAATTCTGTACACACACATGTGTTTGTCATGTCTAGTGAGCCATTAGCATGTTTCAAATTCAAAGGAAAGAAACAGATTTCTTTTAACCACTTAAGAAGTGGCCCAATAAGCTATTACACTTAGATTGCCCAGATATAAGTGACATGAAGAATGCTTCTAGAAAACCTCCTGCCTGCAAATCTTCCTGTTTACTTTTACTGACTTGACACAATATCTCATAAAACTTTCTTCTGTGAAGTCTCACTATAAAACTAATCCTGGAGATATCTAGCAAGGGACACCCTACCAGCTTCTACTTAAATGTGACCCCAAAGTACATATGTTGATTAGCCTTATAATCCCAGTGCAAACATACTACACATCAGTGAGGGAAAGGATCTGTGACACTGCATGATGTCACCGGTAGAAGCATTATACTTATGGCTTACATTGTCATGGAATCTGTCCTGAGTGTCAGAGCGTCATCCCCTTTCTAGTTAGCTCACAGCCACTCCAGGCTTCACCCAGACACCTGGGCACAGTTAGCAGTTCACTAAGGCTCTTGTCAGAAGGAAAAGCTACACCCGTCCAGCTGTCCTGGAAGCACATTTGAGAGGACAAGTGTATCCAATAACCAAAACACCAGGGCTGTTAGAAACCTGGTCATTCTTGTGAGGAATGGTGTCTACCTTAAGATGTTGGTGGGGTTCAGTTTAGAATCCAAATGTATTTTTAATACCAAAGTTCTTATTCTCTTTCTATCTTTTCTCTTCCACTGGCCCTACAAATGTATAGAAGGAAGAGGGTGGGCTAGGTCTTGGAGAACTGTAGTAGCCCAGATTTGCTCACCACATCTGGGGGCTTATCATTAGCCCAGCTTCATAATCAAACTATGGTGCATGCAGTGAGCACTCGGGAGGAGATCGAGTCCTAAGAGGCATCATTTGGTCTTGGAAGTTAGTCTGCCTACCTTCCCAGGAAGGGTAACAAGACAAGAAAGTGAAGAGAGCGGGTGAGCAATTTCCCTCCCTCTGCTTCTTCCACGTTTCCCTTCTTCCTGCTTCCTCATCTCCCCGCCCCGAGTCCCCCTCCATATCCTGGTGGCAGCCTGGGCCAAGTTTGTTGCTTGCAGCAGAGAGACTCAAACGCTTTCGTGATCCGACTGTTTTCAAACAGGCTCAGCTCCTGTGAGCCTTACCAGCTGTGACTAATAGCAAAGCGAAGGGAAGAAGCTTCTCCGGCCTGCAGGCTTCAGACAGGCGGGCTCTGGGGGAAACAAGAGAAAGCCATTAACTAACCACAGTGTTATCTTGATTCTCTCTGAGAAATGAGCCCGGGACGCCTAATGAACTAGCCTTAACGTTTCAAACTGAATGTGCCTCTGGGAACTCTACCAGAACAAACAGTGTGACAGATCAATGCTTGGTTCCTATATCAAGAGGAAAGGTTATTTGCTCCTCTAAGGAATTAGAGGATTAGTATATCTCTATGATACACTTTCTCTCCCTTTACAATTTAACTTTTCTTAGCATGTTAAGAAATAAGTATTGCAAAGTGGTGGGAGGCGGTACCTAGAGGTAGAAGCATTATTTACACACACTGGTTTTAAAGTTCGTTTGTGATAAGAGAGAGTTCTAGAAGATGAAATAAAGTTTCTTTTACTGCGTTCTACATTACAACTCAATTTTTTTGCTGCTGGTGCTCCATGCCGGTTGGACATTTCAAATAAAATCATGTAGCCTTCAATTTCTGAGCCTCAGACTGAGATACAGGTCAAGAAGCAGGCAGATCTTACCTCTTCGATTCCAAAAACCCCATGTGGCTACCAGCCAGAGATTTTCAAGAAGTGACTAGGTTTCTTAGCCAAATCCTCCAAACTGTTCATTTTCTGAGAGGCTTAACAGCATCAGTTATCATGTTGAAGAATTTCTTGATATGAAGTGATGTAAAATATCAAATTCTTATCTCATCAGCTGGCAATAGTTGAGATTGAAGTGTGTTCTCTAACTGTCACCAGTGAGGGTGGCTGAGGGGACAGCCAAACGTATCATTGTAGGAAATTGGTTTGGGAGTCTGCAATTAAAAGAAAAATAGAAGTGAGGAAAACATGGTTCCAATCAATGTCCCAGTGCAGGAAACCCTTGCTCAGGTCAGAGTCACACATGAATCTTACTTATCTTCATTCTTACAGAGAATTTTTATTCCAGTTAGGTTATAGAGTTTTTTTTAGAGGAGAGGGGTGCAGTTTTTCAGCTAGCAGTACCTCCTGTAGTTATGACAATTTGGTTTTAATAAACCAATAGATCTCCTGGCATCAGCTCTCCCTAGATTCTT
Organism: Octomys mimax; assembly: GCA_002564305.1. Taxonomy (NCBI): domain Eukaryota; kingdom Metazoa; phylum Chordata; class Mammalia; order Rodentia; family Octodontidae; genus Octomys; species Octomys mimax. Next base: position 3,990 of record NDGM011033133.1, read on the forward strand.
AAGTACTCCTTTGGAGTAACAGAGCTGGGTTCCTTAAATGTAAGAGGGAGCCAAGTGACAAGGGCTCACCCAGAGCAGGACTCTGCCACCTCCTGTCCATCACCCTGCTTGCCTGTTTGTAAAGCGACTTCCTGAAGAGTTGTTAAGGTTGCTGTGAAAATTTACCATTTCAAGATAAGGAATGTATAGTATGATCCAACTAACCACATTCCAACATTTTTTCTCAGGAAGGGACCAAGAATATTTGCAAAGCTTTACCTAGAGAAACATTTACCTGAACAACAATGATGTTAGTACATGCTCTTCTAAACTATCACCTTCCTCCTGTTAGAGAATCACTCTCTTACAAAGTTTCCCTTTTCTTTCACTTAATAAAGGAACTGCTAAGCTATCCACTTCTCCCTTAAATGTGAAATGTAGGTGAATGTTGCGTGGATGCTCAACATTAGTCTATTCCAGATACCACAACCAAAAACCATAGACAAAGTGGCTTAATAATTGAGGTTTATTGCTTAGAGTTCTGGAAGGTGGGAAGTACAAGATGGAGGACCTGACAAGCTAAATTTCATTCTAGGTCCCTAATTATGTTTTTGTTTTGCTGTCTTGCTGTGTGTTCATGCTATCACTTTTTTGGTGATAACATTGAGGAGACAGAGACAGAGAGGCAGAGAGACAGAGAGTGGCTGTTCTCTGGAGCCTTCTAGAATCCCTTCCTATAAGGATGGTAATCCTATTGACCAGGGTTCCATCCTTCTGACCTAATTTAAGTTAAATTATTATACCTTGTTAGGGGCCCCATCACTAACTACAGCTACACCGGGGAGCCAGGGTTCAGCATATGAATTTTCAAACATTGTTCAGTGTATTACTCAGCTTGCCCATTGCTGGGTGAAATTCTGATCATCCCCAATAAACAAAACAAAACAAAAAGGGTTTGATTTGGCTCCCTTTTTAAGGAGCCTCCCTCCTTGGTAAGTCGGCTCCACGGCTTCCATATTCTAGACAGCTGGGGAGGAGCAGAGTTGCTTAGTTCACAGTGGCGGGGGAGCAAAACAGGGGGACAGAGTCAGAGGAAGGGGCCAAGCAGCAGACACTCATTCCAAAGCCACACCTAAGTGACACCCTTGGTGCAGGTAGAAGTGTGCTCCGCCCATTCCTGCGGGGGACCTCAGAGACAATAAAAATGCTCTACCCTAATGCTAGTCCAGCCCATGGCACAGCATTTTCTCCTGAAGGTTTTCATTGAAGAGATATTGCTTATATAAATATTTCAGAGACATTCTATTGAATCTCAAATAAGACTGTAAAATTAGAGCAGAAGGTCTTCTCGCCAGTAGCCTGAATGAGAATCCCAACTGCTGCCTTTCACACACATAGACCTGGGTTCTGCCTTAGCTAGCTGTGTGACCAGATCCAAGGCCATGACCTGCCTGTATTTTGTTTTCCCCCACTTCAAAGAGATTAAGTCAGACGTTTTCTTAAATCTCTCTTACCTCCAAATTTTATGTATCTGTGACTGTTCCTTAAATCTCAATGTTCTCACACATTTTACGCAATTGTCAGAAGCACAATGTCAGATACAAATGTCAAGAACTACAATGTGGTAAATAACATTTTTATTTTTACCAGATTCACAGCTACAAAGTTGCATGCCAAATAATTTATGCATGTATACTTGTGGTATCACTGGTTTCATTTATAATAATCCTGATAGATTTTTGTTATATTCAGCAGAAGAAAATATATAGAATTCATTTTATTTCAATCCTTGAGGTTGGAAGCCAATGGAATGAAATATAACTCAAGTTTAAAGAAGAAATTGGATCCACATTTGGAATTTTAGCAAGACCAGAAACAAGGAGGAGCATTCCAGGAATATAAAGTAATTCACTTTTATGGGTATAATATTAGAAAACATATTTCAAAATCTGAGTCTTATTAATAATTTTTATATTAATATTTACTGCCCAATAATTTCCTCTATCTCTGTGCCATAAAACAATGACATTTTGTCTGATATGTTCCCCGAGCCAACTATATAAACAAATCAATAACGACATGAAATTCAAAAGTGAAAAGTAAAAATAGCAAATTTTATTTCAACAGGTCTTGAAAAGTCATGAAAGTTAGAGGTTACCAACTTTTGGGTTGAATCAGGTTATTCTACAGTCAGCCAGATGTATAAAAGCACAAGCCATTGATGGGAACAGCGGGAGAGCTGAAGTGACCAACCTCTGAAGTTTATAGTTCAGTAGTGGGTGAAATCATCCCTAGAGTCACGAGTCCAAAACCATTTCCAGATTTTCAGAGACCAAAGTTTCCATTCAAGTGTTTAGAGCTTTAATAGGTAATTACTTTCAAAGACACTCATTAGACAGTTGCCATTACTATACCCCACTGGGCATAGACGGCTCAGTTCTGCAAGTCTTCCTGGGATTAGCTACCCAAGTAGTATTTAAAAATGTTTAATGCAACTCTTTAGAACCCTGTGTCTCATTATGCGTCTCTTCGCAATCAGGATCTAATCCCAACATACGCTGCACTGGACCTTATGTAATTATAAATTACACTAGGCAAATTGGGCTTTAAGATAGCAAAAATCAGAATCAATGAGAACCAAATCCTAACACATCTATAATGGGGAAATAAGTTAATTTTAAGCATGGGGAAACATCTAGAAGCATACGCTCAAGATAAAGCTCTGCACAAGGGAAGTTTTATCTGGACAATTATCCAGAGAAATGAGGGTGGGGAGATAATCAATTTGGACAGGCCTAATCTGAGGCACAAAATCTGTAATTCAATTATCTGATTAGGAGATCTATACAATTTCCTGTTTTCATTTACAGTTACCAACTACTTTCTTGATTTTAGATTTGGCAAAAACTGCTGTTTATTTTACGAGACCCTATACAGTGCAGACTGAATTCAGATACTTTCCACCTTGAACCAGTTGTGCCTGTTGGGAGGAATTACTTCTGCCAACTCCTGCCAGTGCTCTCATCCCAGTTGTCTAAAGGTAAAATCCTCCTTCCCCAATGAGACATCTAATGCCACCCAACAGTAAAAGATTTCAATCTTTCTTTGAAATACGATTCTACTCGCACTTTCTTTTCATCATTAACTGTTTTATTACCAGCTGATATTGTAAATTTTATTTTACTATTGCTATATTTCATTTATTTTCTCTTGTTGCACATTCAAATGTAAAATGTAAACATAAACTTTGTGAAAGCAAAGCTCTGTATTACCTTGTTCACCTCAATTTTCCAATGTCTTGAAGCCTGGTGCATAGTAGGGTTTCAGAATGTCTGTGTCATTGGAATAATGAAAGAATGAATGCAAGAGTGAATGAATGGTATAGAGTGGACTCATCTCTCCCTTAGGAGTGGCATTATCTATCTCAGAACTGTTCCTGATACCCAGGAGGAAAATCAATTTTAAAATTACTTGCCTAAATTGTATACAGGAAATAATATTTATTTTTCCCCTTTTCTTTGTTTACTTCCTGATTTCAATTAATGAGAGAGATGAATGTTTTCATGAATTGAACTTTTGACATCTACTTCACTTTTCCTTAATGTGAAAAAGGCTAAATACATCTCCAGGAAATAGCTATGCCTGGCACTCCTTTGATTCCCAACAACCTTCCACCTTCCTTCTACCCGCAAAGCATTTATTTGGATTCTACAATTTTATTTTTTTTAGTGTCTGTATTATTTCACTTGGTGGGTCTGCTTACAAGAGAGAAATGCCTCTTTAGTTCATGCTTATGTGTGTTGTTTTCTTTTGTCTCCTTTCTTTTCTTTTTTCCCTAAGAGAAGATAATCAGGTTCTCATGTTACTACTAAGTGTTCTCGCAATGGAAGAAGGTTGCCACATGAGGTCATTGCTGTGTGGATGAACTTGTAGACACTGACATATCAGCGAGCATCTAAGGGAAATATTATAGGGGCCATCAAGGCCGTTTCAAATTTCCTGATTGCATATATTAAAACAGGATAAGCTCCAATTACTGAAGTACTTGGTTCAATATAATGGAGAATTGGACCTGCCTGTGGATTCTGATCTCTAAGCAATCTCCAAAAATATGAAAATAAAGTTAACTACTTACATTTGCAATAAAGGAAAGCTAAGGAGTGAGGCTGTACCATCTGAGGCAACAGAAAAGGGTACTAAGCGTTCAGTGCAGGTTTGAAGCTTTTTCACAGACTACAGTGGGGGCCCGAAATGCATAGCTTCGGATTTCTTTTTCCTGGTGATAAGTCAGATAAGACATCACAAGGTAACTTAGCCTTAATGGTTTTAAACCTTTCTCTCTGAAACCGTAAAGTGACTATTTACAAATTGGAATGTGTCACTGACCTGAAATCCAGTTGCTCCTGGACCTGTCAATACAAGGAGGACTTCCAGCTAAAACAACAGCGAACTCATGCACAAAGTTTTTCAGTCTGCATGGGAGGAATCGTACCCAGAGACAGCTGCTTACAACAGCTGTCTACTTACACAGTCATCTTAGGGGAGAATGATTAATGAACTCACTTGGGCAGCGAGGAGCCCAGTCCACTGATCCATAGTTGCAGCACAGGTATTGATGTGAAACTAATGAGAAATTTGATGCTCAAATTTGAATGTTTATTCCAATTACCAACCAACAGATCCAACTTCTTTTAAGACTTCAAGCATTAACCTTTTGTTAGGAATGAGCAATGTCACACTGTGGGCTCTTTTGCGGTGTGCTGAAATTTACAGACCAAAGTGATTGGACTCTCCTTTGACAAATGATTTTCCTCCCATGCAGACAGCTTTCCTTAAATCTCATGTTCAGTTTTTAGCCGAGGAAGGAAGGAAAGAAGGAAATACCTGTTGTGAGCCTGTCTCCTGGGCAGCTGTTTAGCACTAAACACATGGATGGGATGAGGACTCCTTCCCAAACACTATTAATCTTATCCTAGACTGAAAGTGTCTCAACATGGGACTCGTAACAAGGACACTGGGGGAGGGAGGAGGTAAGCCTTCTTATGCTCATCAGACAATGCTTAAGTTTCATAAACAGCCCTGACTTTCCCCTTTTAGGAGAGATATTTACTAGCTTGACTTTATGCACAAGGATGTGCAAACAAGGAAAAACTGCAGAGAATTAAATCTGAAGACATTCACATAAAAGACTGAAAGAACACAAGCTGCAAACATAAGACCACGAACAACTTGCAACAAATAGATGTCGGATCAATATATGCATATATTAAATGTATATGCCTGCCCCTGTCTTGCATATATAATAGATACTCTTAATCAAATAAAGCTCTTTTTTTTATGCTAGATGCAACCGACATTTTCCTTCCTTCATAGAAATCTGGACAGCAAATCTAGCAAAACAGAGAAGGGGAGAGGTGAAATCTGATTACCAGTCCATCCTGGGTGGGCTCAGCCTTCTTGCCTTTCTACTTCTCTCTATCTCCACTCACTCCTTCAGGACTTTCCCAAAGGGGAGGCCTTTCCTGACCACTACAGAGAGAGCCCATCCCCTCTGACCTCGTAACATCCTCCTCTGACTCAGTCTTTTTCTGTTTGACTTCTCACATTTCACTCACTTATTTGTTTATATCTCCTTCTACATCTAATCCAGAATGTGAGTGGCACAAGAACTAAAAGATAAAGACTTTCATTGGCTTACTTCTGAAATCCGTAGCCGCTAGTTGGGTGCCTACCTCACAGCTGTGCTCAAGTAGTTAACGAAATGAAGACATTACTTTGTAATATTACCTGGGATGTTCTGTGGGAAAACAACTGAACCGAGTCTCTGTATCCTTTTATACCTTTAAATAGAAATAGTGCCTGGTGTGGTGTGTGTGTGTGAGTGTGTGTGTGTGTGTTAACCCAGGGCTACTGCACTGAGGTGCGCCCTTAGATTTTTTTTAGACAGGGTCCGCCTAACTCACTAGGTTGCCCAGACTTGGCTTGAACTTGCAGTCTTTCTACCTCAGCTTTCCAGATCGCTGTGATTGTAGGAGTATGGTCAAAGTGCTGAGGGTTGGCTGCAACAAAGGGTAAGGAGAAAGCTAGAGAGGATTCCTCAAACCTACAGAAGATAGATCTAATCACTTTTGCAGTTCCTTCCAAATATATGGAGTGTATGCATTCACTTAGAGACTCAACGCCATGATTTCAAGATTTGTATAGTTTTTCATTAAAGCCATTGAGCACTGCCCCCAGGCTCAGGGAAGGCTGTGGTAAAATTCAAGTCAGTGGTACTTCCAGAGGTAATGCTAGGAATATTCTTTTCAGCCCTGTGTTAGCTCTCACTAACGGACCTGTGAGTGCTTTGGCCTAATCTTGCCAAAGAGTGTGTGAGGTTATCAGAGCCGAAGCCATATTCTCAACCTAAGGCTCCTTTCAAAGTTCAGAGAAACATTTCAGATTATTAGTATGTCATTTAGAAAATAGCAACTTTCCTGCCTATGACGGGGCTGTGATGTGCAGAAAGAGTTAAGTGTTCTTCCAGAGAAGCCCGACTCTAAGCCAGGATATGGCATTAAGCACAGAGAAAATTGGGCTGAATAATCCCTTTAGACTCCTTAAGGTGCTGAGCTGACATTTTGATACACTGCAAACTGGCAAGCCAACGTTTCATAGTTTATCTTCAAATTCCACATTTTAAAAGTCTTATTTCTCTCTTCCAGAAAAGACTATACCTGCAACTACCTTAAGCAATACTTACACAAAATCGCTAAGTTTTCTGTTAGCTCAATAAAGAAATAATTTAATAGCGCAAATATTGTGGAAAAAGCAATTCCATTTCTGCTTAAAATTCACCTCTTAAATTTCATAATAGCTATGGAATTTGGTAAGGGCAATAAATTAGGAAGAGATAGCAAGATATAAAGTGTTACAGAGTTAGTGCTATTGAAAAATGAACTTAATATATGGTTGAAAAATGAGTTTTAAAATCATTTGGGGCTATTTTATGAGGTTTGATTATACATGTCAAAATATAATTATTTTTTCTGTTCTTAATCAGACAGGCTACTGAGCATATTTCCCTGCTAGGATTTCCAAATTTAATTGAAAGAGAATTTTCAAATCTAACTACTGTGTTGTGATAGTGAAAGGAAGATAAGTCAGTGCAGGGTTAGCAATGAGAAAACGGGTATGCACTTTCTGTACATGTGCTGGTCATGGTAAAAAAAATCAGTAAAATCAAATTTATAAGTTGACTGTTCACACATTTTCTTCCTCTATCGGGGAAACACTTAGTTATCCCAAAAGCCTTTCCTTAGGTTTCTTCTCCTCCTTACCCCACGATGAGCCCCCACTTTTCTTAGAATTGGCTCAACAGAGGTAGATTCATGCACCTCAAATCCTTCCCAGCATGTGAGCTCCGTGGCAGCTGGGCTGCGTCGGGCATACTGAAGTATGTCCAAGGACTGAAGTAAAGTACAACCTCACGAAATATATACTGAAGGTAGGCTAGAGACTTGACTCCGTTTTACCATGTACCCAAGGCAATGCTCCTATAGCCCATGAGCCAGATGGTTGAAACTCATGCACTAAACCACGACGTGGTATAATGCTGCAAATTGCTGAGCTCCTCCAACCCAGCGCCTTTCTTGCAGAAAGAGAAAATAACTACAATTCCCTGGATCACACGTAGCATCCGAGATACGTTCTCTGATACCCCAAGAGATGCTTGATAGAGTAAGGGTGCCTTGCCTTTGGCTTACCAGAGACATTGTTTGAGAAAGAACACAAGTGTCTTCATTTGCAGACAGAACATACTTAGATTTGTGCACAGTTGTGGCTTCTCTAAGATCTCACTCGCAAAACCCGTGTTGCGTGGCAATTTTGCCGGCCCTGCTGCTCAAGTAAACTGCAAGCAGCCCAGGATACAGAGTGTAGCAGCAGACCACAGCCCTGTGCATCTGGAGCCAAGGGAGCATTCCATCACTTGAAACAAAAACGTAATTTGATAATTTTTATGTCCAGCTTTTCATGCATCAGAAAACGATAGAAAGACATCTGCTGGAATAGATGTTACCTAGAGAACTGTCTATCAGACTCAGAAAGATAAATGCTATCATACATTCGGGACACAATTGAATTGAAATTCTGACTGTGCAGTGCCACCAATTTCTTTCTGCCTGGGATGTTGTTTACTGCTGGAAGCATTAGCTCTTTTGGTCCTACTTCCTGTCTTTCTTCTGCTCTCTCTCTCTCTCTCTCTCTCTCTCTCTCTCTGTAGTGTTTCTAGATTTGAAAGGCTTCCTTCACCTTTGTAGCATGAGCATGAGTACACACACACACACACACACACACACACACACACACATATGCACGCACACCCTTGAAATAAAGTGCCTGATCTCTGCTTTGGTTTTGCCCCTCTGCTGGGTCAGGGGTCTCTCTCTGAGGAGTTTCCCTGCGCACCAGCACTCATGTGGAACCTGTTTGCTAGCGTACAGCCTGCACACTTGAAAGGGAGCACCATAGCGATGGGCTGCCCTGCCGCCCTCGCAGCCCAAAGGAAGCCTGTGGGGAGTAGCTGGAAGGGTTGCATCTCCTGTTGGTCACATCCTGGTTGTTCACTTCAGTGACTCTGTTTTAACTATGTCCTTGTATTCTCCACTGACTGTTGGAAGAGGTGATTACTTGCTTGCCTCAGCTTCAGAGGCATTAAGCCCTCCGCCTTGACTTGTCTCAGAAAGCAAAACTAGGGGACGAAGAAAAGGAAAGTGGTCAAGAAGAGGTAACACAGTGGCTTGATGCTCTTATCACGTATGTAATTATTGTGTTCACGAACACAGCATGCAGGAAGATGTGTGTTAGCTGAAAGGGTGACTTCTTTCTACTGTGTATGTGGCCTTCTTTTTAAGTATGGGGCGGTTTTACGTCGCTATACATTTCTGGCTTTGTAGATCATAAATCTGGATCATGCAACACATTCTTTCTGAAAATCAGGTCTTCTGAAAGGAAGACTCATCTAACTTTCCAATTATGGATTTATGCCAGGAAGTGAATCAGACCTTTGTATGGTATAGAACTGATTAAGGTATGCTTACCATAAGAGCAATGCTATGCTTTTGATACATTTTTTTATTCTCATGACAAATATATGTTGAACCATTTTTTATTTTGTTTTAATGGTTCTATCCCAGCTGCAATGATACCTCCTAGAAACTTCAGAAGGCTAACTATTAACCTTGGATAAAAGATCCAATATCTAGCATTTCAGATTGGATAATTAGAGGGCACATTTCCTTTACATGTGGCAGAGAGATGAGTTAAATTTTGAAAGCAAAGCTTTCTATTTGAGCTTTGTGAACAAAGGCAAGTTTGTGTACTCCAGGGCAGGCCCAGGGGATTTCTGCTCAGAGAGATGAAATGATTGTGCTGAAATCCACCTACGTCTGCAGGCCCTTTGTCCAGTATATGCACCCTCCCGGGGGTTCTCCTTTTGCCTGGGAAAAAGTCGGGCAGTGGTCAAGCAGAGGCGGATCAAATGAAGCAGGGATGAATCTCTACACCCACCTCCAGGGCCTCCGGTGCGATAAAAATAGACAATGCATGGGAGGGAAGCACTCTGACAATTGTGTGAAGTTGTTGTTATTACCATTATAATCTTTGAGTCTTTAAGACGTTTTGGTGGCGACTTTGTTCTGTTTCTCCTCCCCTCTGGAAAAAGTAACCTGAGATGTGAGCTAGTCTCCCATCTACCTACTTGTTTTGAAGGGATGCAAGTACAAAAAAAAAAAAAAATTGTGGATTCTATTTTTTTCTACACTCTGATGGAAGTTCCTGTTTACCCACCCCACTCTGCAGAAGCCGATGATGCTATTGCAGTCATACGTTGGTACTCGAGTGCTTTGAGACTCTTCCGATTTGGTACTCGGTGTATTTTGACACAAAGATCTGTTCTGCTGTTCCTTGCTTGTTTGGTCTCTGATGCACAAGCCCATGACTTGAATTCGCTTGGAACAAATCCTGCTTCTTGAAACCACTTAATGACAAGTAACAGCGTCTCACTGTGTGTCATGTCTGAATGAGCTGTTGATGATTTCAAAGAGAGAATAGGAACGCATGCACACACATGACATCATGATGCATTTTTTTTCATGATGTCTTTTTACATGACTTTTAAAATCCTTGGTTCTAAGGATGTAGGGAAGTACTACCTCTTACACGCAGTTTCAGTTAGAGCACACTACCACATAGATTGAAGAGATGAATCATGATGTATAGTACCGTGGAAGAACTATTGGAGCAAGTTTGCTGAAAGGAGGGACATACTTGCAGCCTGCTACCTTAAGAAATAAGTTATGCTTAACATGGCAAAAACTAAAGTTTTCAAACTGTAGAAACCCTATCCAAATGAATTTGTCTTTGGATCTGGTTAGATGCCAAGATAAATCTTCAGCCAACAGCCTTATTCTTCAACTTTGCAGTAACATCTGGCCAATTTTAACTTGTGGCTAGAGGTTTCAACCATGGAAAATCCTGTGGTTCCTCTAATTTCCACCAGGAAACCATGAGTATCAGAATGACATGTAAATGAAAAATGTTCAGGAGAGTTCATTTTTATTTTCAAATTGGACTCGAGTTGGGTAATATACATGAAATAAAGTGTCATACTAGCTATACACAGAGCTCAAGAAGAGGAAACATTAAAGTTTCCTTTTCTATAAAAATGTTCTTTTGTGATTCACAGAATTTTAGTGGCTGGGAGAAGAGAAAACAGAGAGCAGATGGAAGCAGACTCCTCACTGCCTCCCACAGCAGCCTTCACCGGTGAGAGCCACCACTGTCCCAGAGCTACCACTTTTTTTATTACTTGTGTTGCATCTGGGCCACATTCTTTGAACTTGGCATTATGATTTCCGTCCAAAAGACAAAGTAAATGAGGCTCTGAGTGATTTCAAAGAAACAAAACTGCAGAAATGAACAGCTTTCCTCCTGAGATACTGGTGCTCAAATGGGACTTAAAATATATCCTGCTGTCCTTCTGTCCCTGGCTTTGTCGCACCTGTCTCAGAACCTGGAAGCACCTGTGATTCCAGTAGGAGCCTAAACCCAGCCTGCTCCTCCTGGGCCTGGAAGGGATTCTCTTCTCCTTGTCCCTCATGCCATTAGCTCTGATGCTGGAACTCGTCTCAAATAAGGCTTCTTTGCAACAGTTTGTTCTCAAGCTTGGTGGCCTCCAGTCAGGGCTTATCTGTAAGTTACTTCTCAGGAACGGGGCCAGATCAATATTGTATTCTTTCAGACCTCTCTAAACCCAGCAGGGAAGGCAATCACTGTAGTGCAGCTCCATGCACCTTCCGGAGCAGATCGATATTCTGACAGTGAGGAGCTTTGTTCCTTCCCCAGCTTTAAGATGTTCTGCATGCTCTACATGATTGCTTAAAGGCTTGCTTTCCCTGCTCCCAAATGACAACACTGCTTTCCCCCTGATCTTCTTAATACTATCACTGTAATTGCCTTGACATGAAATAATAGCACCAACCTGGTGTGGGGGGCTTTGAGGTGTTTTATCTTTTTTTGAACATCTCTATTAGTAGAGAGTGTGGGTTTGCCTTTAATACGCAGCCAAAGCTTTAATGTGAACCAGCACTTATTTACACTGGTTTGCAAAACCTACTGAGATGATTTTACCTATGGGAATCATACAGGGGACTGTTTTGGGGGAGAGGAAGATATAAACTTCTAAGCTGAGTAATATTAGCTTAAACTTTATGTAGCTTGAAGCCTGTTATAGTTACCCCATACTGCCACAGCAATTGTCTTACAAGGGCTGTGTGCCTTATTTACTTTGTAAGTGATGCTGGGTAAAATGAAATATTTATCTGACTGTTTTCAGCCAATGTTCCATTAAGTAGTAAATAGCACAAGCACTCAGCAAATCCTATTTTTCCAATTCTTGCTTTTGTTTTTGTTGCCGCTAAGCAAAGTTATTTTTTTTTATCTGAATTTTTGCCATGTCTGGTTCTTCTCTTTCATTTTCATGTTTCCAACTCTCCCCACCCATAAAAAATGAAGCTTTGTTTATAATATAGTTGTCTCTGGAAATCCATGGTGGAATTGGTTCCAGGACCTGCAGAATCAAAACTCCAAGGATGCTCCACTTCTTTCTGTCTCTGTCTCTGTCTCTGTCTCTCTGTCTCTCTGTCTCTCTGTCTCTCTCTCTCTCT
>NDGM011033140.1:0-15857 GCA_002564305.1 Octomys mimax
TAAAGTGATAACAAATTCTAGTAGGGCTATGAGGAAAAAAGAACCCTTCTCTACTGTTGGTGGGGGTATAGGTTGGTGCAACCACTATGGAAATCAGTGTGGAGATTCCTTTAAAAACTAGGATTGGAAGTTCCATTTGACTTAACTGTTCCCTTTCTGAATATCTTCCCAAAAGAATTAAAAACATACCATAGCAATATAAAGTGCACCCATGTGTATAGCAGCACAATTTTCAACAGCTAAATCTTGGAAATAACCCAAATGCTCATCAACCGACGAATGGATAAAACATGGTTTTTTTTTTAAATACTGGAGTACTACTTAGCCATAAAGAATGATAAACTGGAGACTTTTATAGGTAAATGGATGCCACTTGAGATGGTACTCATAAATGAACTAAATCAGGTCTATACATATAAACACTGTATTATCTCACTAGTGTGAGAATTTGAAGGAGTAAGTAAGATTGAACATGTGCAATAGGTATTGTGAATTGGGAAGAAACTGTTGGGGAGAAAAGACAAACTATGATGGTGGGAAGAAGAAAGAAAAAAAGAAAATTTTATATATATATATATATATATATATATATATTTTTTTTTTGAGGGAGGGTTGGTATAAGGTCTCGCTATGCAGCTCAGACTTGTAACAATCCCCCTGTCTCAGCCTCCCCAGTACTGGGATTACTGGTGTGCACCACTATGCCGGGTTTTGGTGGCTGGCTTGTCATGGGGCTGGCATGGCATGTGGTACTAGTGATTGAACTCAGTTCCTTGCATTTGCCAGGCAGGCACTTAGACTGTCAAGCAGTTTCCCTAGCCCAATAATATATATGTTTATGCATAAGATATTTAAGCTATTTGTATGACTAGTTACTCTTAGTTAATTAAAAGAAAGTTTTTGTGTTAATATTGTTTGGATAAGATATGCCTATGTTTTGTCCTCTGAACAAGTACTATAAAGATAACAATTCACAATTTATTAATTATTGCAATTTTCCTACTAACCTTTTTTGAAACTGTTTTATTTTTATTTTTTCTTTTTAAAATAAAAAATTATTTAGCACTTGCCATTGCACCAAAAATAAGCTAGACCAAAAATTTCGCATATCCTACCCCTATGTCCAAGGTATATCTCTCTAATTTGTAGTGGCTTCATACACTTGGTGAAGCTATTGTCTCCTATCTTGTGTTTTTTTGCCCCACAGGGATTTTTTATTTTTATCTTCATTTTCTGCTTTGTATTCTCTTCTGATTTATTTCCAAATCACTGTCTTTTGGCTACCTTGCCTATTTTTCTATGTTGCCTTTTGGGTTTGATGAAGTAACTAAGGTAGTTTTAACTATGTGTTCTACAAGGACTCCATTCTTACCCTCCGGCTTCTCCATTTCCGTCTGCTTCAGGAACTTTTTCAGGGATAACAACTCCTTGGCCAGCATCCCAGATGAGCTGGCTCCAGCCTTCCATAAGGGAATCAATTATTTACCATAAGTTATTTCTAGACACAATACAAGTGGACGTTCTTAGCCCAAATCAAGGTTGATGACGCAGAGCACTATCCAAAACATTACTGATTCATGACTTCCATCTAATTCTTAGCTCCCTCTTTTCCAAAATTGCATTATATGTGAATGCCTCAGTATTCACTTACTTAGCTGTATCATCCAACTGGATTCCCAGGATAATCTTTGCACTTAAGTATAGTTAACAGGTCATGAATTTGGACACTCAGCTCTGCTGCTGACGGGCTGTGTGTGTCTCTGGGTGCTGTATCTTAGCTTCTAATATCAGTCTCTTGCAATTGCAGCCCACAGGAGAATAGAAAGGATTATCTTTTCTTCATAGTATCTTTCTAATGATTATGGGAAATTCAAATAAAATAAGTCACCAATAATTTAACTGAGATACTGGCATAAAGATGTTTCATAAAGGTAAGTTACTACTGGATCTCTCTGTTGAAAATTATGTATTAAAATTTTTACCATAGGACTAATAAATTTAATGTACAATACATTTGTTTCTTTAAAACAGAGTGGCTCAGGCTATCCCTACAAGCATTTTTTCTTGATAATTTTGTTATTAAAATAACATTAATTTACATGCCTTTATAGATTTATGAATCTCTATAAGTTCTGTTCCTAAATTTCTGTTTCCATTACTAATTTTGTAGAGTACCTAATTGTATTGATAATGCCAGAGTTAAATTACCATGAAGTTTGCACCCAAATAATTAAAAACCCTAAATTGAGAAATCTTAAATTTGCTAAAGTTATAATTTACCTTTAGAGCAACAGGAATAATAAAGTTTTAATGGTATACATGTGAGAACTGCCCTCTGTATAAATGTATTTGCAAAAGGAAAATTCTGGGAGAATTCAGAAATGCTATCCAGAAATACAAAGATCAGTGTTTCATTGAAGTAGAATGGAAAAAAAATAAAATGGCAGGTTCTTGCTTCATCAACACCTCTCTAGCCAAAACATATTTTCTGAGGGCTTCATATTTATTGAGAAACTACTATGAGTCAGGCTGTACTTTTCCACTTCGAACAATTCATCATATTAGGTGAATGTGTTTTGACAAATTTCTTGTTCATACTGGGACTGATGATTTCTATCCAACTTTTCCAGCCACAAGTAATTTTGCATTTCTCTTATTAACAGGTGCTTGCCAGTGTAATATATTATAATAATTTTGCCTAAACAATAAAAATACAAAAACTTCGGATTTAGCTATATATTTAACAGCATTATTTAAAAACCCTTTTTGCAAATCAACTTAATTGTGTACTTAAGTGATTGGTCATTTTAATCATTTATGAAAATGAACATGCCTTTGGGTTATATTTAGATGCGATTTATTGGTTACAATCTGACAGTTCTGTCTAGTGGGTCTATAATTTCCATTCTTTAAAGGAAGTCTATTTAAGCTCACTTGTTAATTTTAATGAGTTAATGCTCTCAAGAAAACAAAAGAAATGTTTGAAAAGTGATGACTTTGACATTCAAGATCAATAATATATCCAAATGAATTTGTCAGCATGAAGTAGTTTGAGGCATTGCATATAAACAGTTTTGAACTGATTTCTCCTCCTATAGAAGGTGACCAAATACTTCCATCAAAGGGGTTAATACCAATAACTCACTTTCAAACTCCACTCTCCTGGGCCTCTCTGCAGACAGGAGTGGAGGCCTCTGGGGTATCTGGGTTCAGTGAAGCCGATTGAATAATTGTAGAAAATAAACACCCCTAGGAAGTATGGAAAAGGTGAATGGTAATAAAAATGTTATTAAACTTGGAAATTTCAGCTTTCTCTCTTGTTTCTCCTGGCATTTTTCAAAGGAAATGCCACAGTGACTGTGAAGTGTTCTAAGTCACATGCTGAATTTGCAGCAGTATTAGAAAGGAAACCCATTGTGAAATAGAAAAGGAAAAGAGCAGTTAGGACACTTTAATGAACACTTGAATGCGCCTCAAATGAAAAACAGATGTTCTTTGTTAAATTTAACAGCGTTTCTTATTCAGATTGAGGTAACTAGCCCAGCGAGTGGGGAAGAATTGGCTGCAGCAGGATCTTGTTCTAGGGAAGTGTGTATATTGCATGTTCTGTGTGCAGTACTTTTCCCAGTTTTATCTGCATTTAGTTAACAGGAGGCACTTGACAATTTATGCCTTGAAGATTGATTTTATTCATGCACTTTACCAATTTTTTTCTATACGGTAAAATTGCATGCATTTTAAATTGATGAGATTGCTTTAGTTTTGTAACCATTTCATAAATCTTATTGGGGTATTTTGTTAGGTTTTAAAAAAAATGAATCTTGCCACACGACAAGAAAGGCTGTTTCTAACGTTTCAAAGCAGCAACTCATGTTATATTAAATACATTTCATTAACACTCTCCTGTGCTAAAAAGTGTTTATCTGTGCTTTTCACTGAACCCTCCCTCCATTCAGGAAAACAAACAAAAATAGAATAACACTAAACCTCTTTCTGGGCAATCCATTTCAGCTCATCAATCAGTAAATAGTTCCTCATGGACACCAAAACTCGCTTTCCTGTCTCAGCTGATTCATTCAGTGGAAATGTGATCATGAGCCAGCACAGACTCACCCACATGACCTTTCCACAAATACAAGTTCTATTACCCTTCTGACTCTAACAAACTTTGGTCTGTCTTAGATTTTTCCCCATGGGGAGATTGGTTGTGGTTAAACATATACGTTGAACTATGTTAGCCTTCCATGTATTAACATATTATTAATTTACAATCAGTGACTTAACTAAACATTACAGAGTCCTACTTCAGAATGACGAGAAGTACTGTGTGTGATTTACTCAATAACCTCCAATAAACCAATGACAGAAATACAGCCATTTCAACTATAATCAGTGGATCCAAATGGATCTAGCTAACTGTTCCATGTCCGTTCACTTCTATGTATGTTTTGGTTTAATGCCTGGGAAATGTATTCTCTCTTGTTTTTAATCTTTATCATGTAAAAATAAAACCCATAAAACAACACTACAACCGGGTCATTAAGCAGCAGGGGAGATGATATAATAAGCTAACCAAACAGCATAGGAAGGAAGGAACGGATCCACAGGCTGTTGTAGTTTAGCAGGGTTTGCCTCGTGAATACTCCCATCTGAAGCAACATCAAGGCCAACTTCAACATCCCAAAAGAGGTGGGAAAAACAAAATATTAAAATGTTTTGAGAGAGCAGAAATCTCAACACCAAAATCACTTCTAGGCTAAGATCAGCCACACCGAAGAAAGGAAGTCAGGCTGGTACTTAAAGCACCACAACATCATGCATTTGTAGAACTCACCCGCGTTCCTCAAGTTGTAACCACAATTCAAATCGCTGTATAATCTATCTCATGCAAATTTTAGGTCATGACTTCAAATTCCTCATTCTGAATTCTCTTCTGTTTTCCTCTCTTTTTCTTTAGGAATCTTTGGGGTTAATACAGAAATTCTGTTGTGTTGAGTAAGACAAAATCTTCAGTTGTACATAAAAAACTTTTTTTTTTAACAACTATATCAGAAAAAAAAACCCAGATAATTAGAAGTCCAACAACTGTAACATCAGTAGGAGCTGGATAGAGGAACTGATGTTTCTAATTGATAAAGCAAATTTTTATGTTACTAATCTTTAACATGGGAAAAGTTTTTGTTTTTTATTAAACTAGATTGCTATATTTGTACATGTGGTGATTTAAATATGGGGAGAAGGCACAAAGGGGACAAGGTGCCCAATCAAAATGTTAGTTCTATTATCTCCAAGAACAAAGAAAAAAAAATCTAATGATCCCTATACCCCGCTTTTTGGCTGGGCCAAGGATTAGCAAGGGGGAACATGTATCCACCTGCACCTGTTGGCAGTTAGCGGTACACTTCATCCCGCTCTAGCCTCCAGCTTTTCTTCTCTTCCACACTCCAGTGATTCTCTTTGGCAAGAGTCTTTTCAAGATACAAAGTCTTATGCCCTGGTTAATACCTGGTATCTATGCAGTACCATTTGCTCTCCTTGTTCAGCTTCTGCGATTCAACAATGCTTCATTATAAATCTTAATTCTACTGTGCTTTAGTATCTCCATGTAAAAGTAAACCTAGATTGCAATTCAAAGTTCTCTTAAAATTACAAAATCACATTTTTAAAAGCTGTTTTCCACCCTATGATGAATGAGGGAAATTACCCACGACGATTAGTTTAGGCCATACTAAAGTATATGATTAACTAATTAATGCATACTCATATGTTCAGTGTAATAATACATCAACCAAAACAAATACTACTGTATTGCTTTCCTTGATCTCACTCTCCTAATCCAAACATCCTAGAAAAATAAATATAATGTTGAATCATATTAAATTTAGCCTCATTAGGTTTATAGGCCTTTAATCAAGACCATGTTACCTTGTCACCCTTGTAGATCTCTGGGCATCCAACCTAGAGCTGAGTTTGTCTCTGAACATCCATGTAGGGTTCTGACTCTACCAGAATCTCCATGTTAGTCAGTCTGCCAGTTTCCTGGAATATTGCTCTCCTTTTAACCTCCTTCAGCAAGCATGTTTGTTTAGGATTAGAACATTGAGATGTGATTGCAGTGGTACCAATGATGCCAAACCAAACCAATATATTTACGCACACTTTAATGGTTTAATGGGGAATTCACTTCCTAAACAATTTTAATATGTTTTAGTACGATATAAGAATGTCCAAATCTGGACAGTAAGCCAGTGTTCTTTAGGCTCTTGAGCTGAGGGAATTTCTTGCATCTTGATTTCTCATTGTGTGTCCATTGCAGGCAGGATGGGCCATCACATTCCAGAATTAATTAAAATGAATGTGAAAATTTTAGGACCTTTGAAAAAATAAGAGAGACATCTTTTTAAGTTTGTGAAAGTTATTGACATATTTTATTGCTACAAATTTTGTTTTAGTATTTCAAAGGCTGCTTGCTTACGTTCTCAACCTCTCCTTACGAAATCAGAGTGCATTTTTAAGAAATGAAAGTGTATTTTTCTTAAAACCATGTTGTAAATGAGTTAGGAAGCTTTTGTCTTACTTTCTGGAGTTTTACTGTTGTTTTTAAAGTCTTCTGGTGACAGGCTATTAGAAGACTGACAGTACTGCTCCCAATTGAAGACCCACGGAAGACCTGTGGAATACCCGGGGAAGACCCCCAGAACCTGGCGAGCCATAGTAAACCACCCATCAGGCCAGGGGGAGGACAGACACTGACTATCACAAAAGACTTCTTCCTTATCCAAACTAAAATGCAAAGCCTAGGTAGGCAGAAAGTTCAAGGAGAGCTAGCATCGATCTTGTTGAACAGAGAGAAAAGTGTACACATTGCAAACACTTCTCCACTGGCAGATAAGGTGACATTCACCAGGTCTGCCATCTTCCAGAGAACAGTGTTCCAAGTCAGAATAGATGTGCTCCTAATACAATTTTATTTCAATTGGCTTCACATTTCATTGCAACCCTTTTTGAATTTGAAGAAACCTACATCTTCGTAGAAATGTACCATATTGGATACATAGTCATGTTCGTAAACCTTAAGATTCTTTTGAAGCAAAGCATTATAGGACATTTCAAGTCCAATATTAGAATTTTAATTTTAGTGCCAATAACCACTCCTCTTCTCTTATCTGCTTTATAATCATCATTAGCATCTGAAGCATTGAATTTTCACTTCTAGGCACTTACATATGTTGTAGGAGTATTACAGATCATGGAATGGACTATAATAGTTGCAAAAATTTTGATTCTTTATGTGATGTGTCAAGAAGTATATTTCCTTGGAAGCATTCTATTATTGAAAACTTCTCTGAAACAGAAAGTACATGGAGGAAGTGGTAGATATCTTTTAGGTAATTCCATCCAAATTGTGTTTTGTTTTGAAAGCCTCAAGAAGATTGCAATTTCTGTAAGGAGGCTTTTGCTGGCCAGTTTTTAAAATATAGGAAGAATATTAAATTACCATCAATTCAAGACTACCAAAGAAATATAAACATTAGCAAAAGATAGAGGACCAAAATATAAACGAATCATATAAACAAATCAGCTAGCTAGGGAGTGATTCCAAACTATTATCCATGATTGTATCTACTCACTTGTTTTCAATTCTTGCTTATACATTTTCTGGAAAACGTGTACACTATAGAAATATTTAGGAATGTGTGTCCTTTGAATCAAAATATTGTTAGCTGTTTTAGAAAACAACAGTGTGGGTGCATAGGGGGAAAAAAGCAAATGATTTCAGAAAACAATTTCAAATAGTTGCATTGTCATTTGAAATACATTAAATGAAATCACCAAAGGGACATTTGTCCCTCTCTTTACCCTTTTTTGTCATAGGTCAGTAACCCTAGATATACAGATACAATCACAGTGTGAAGAGAAGGAGGGTGACTAAATGAGGGGGACAGTGAAATATTAGCCACATACTAAAAGTGATTACTTGGTTATCCGGAAGAAATAAAACCAATTTAACTATGGATTTCTCTTGCAAATTTGAGGAATTAAAGATGAATAGTACTTCATTAGAATGTAATAGATCAGACAATATAAAAACATTTCCAAGCAATCATAAAGGTCACATTGAAAGTAGGAACACTGAAGTGAGAGTCACTCAGTTTATATTGTTCTTGGGAGCAAATACTGCAGCTGATTTAACACAGTTTGTCAACATCATTCTTTAAATTTGAATTTTAAGAACAATTTTGTTAACCTATGTTGTTCTGTTAGGGATCTTCCTAACTTTCAGAATGGTAGCAAATACCCAACTGTAATAATATGAAAACCTAATGCCTTTGAGAACATTTGTACTTTGAATCTTCTTCAGTGAAAACACATATTTTAAATTTAGAAAAATAAGACAGGATTGTGATTCTGATTTTGTCATTTATTTTTGTGATTTGGATGAGGTTTTGCAGGTCTCTAATCTCATGTAGAAAATGAGAATAATCATGCTTACCTCATAACATTTTCCCCAATAAATCTAAATATGAGCATCTATGTTTCTTTCACTGAGAATCATGGGCAATCACAAGACAAAGCCCTGATGACAAACAGACACTTTCTGTGTCTGAGAAAGAAGCAAATAGACTCACACCTGAATAAACCCATTCTTATTACCAAAGCTCATTAACCATAGCATAGGTTTTTGGAGAGATCAACCTTAAGTATAACCCCTTAGTGTCTTCAGAGGGAGAATGGATTAGAAAGCAGGTCTGATATCATCTTTCTTTTTCCAGAGAAGCTCATCAAATTCTCACTTGGCATCTCTTTAAAAGAGAAGAAAACAAAATATCATATTAAAAAGTAACTAAAAGGAGATAATACACACCATACATAAGAGCATCCCCTTTTAAAACTGAGTTTTAGATAATCATTTGTCCTTGTGTCACCCTAGGTACCTTGAAGACTGATGCCAGTCATGTATAAAACAGAATTCGCTTTGTCCAGTGTCAGTCTGTCCCTTTACACACATGCACATACACAGACAACAAAACCCATTAATCATTTTGTAGGTGCAGTGGCAGCAGCTGTAGGCAACACTTTAGTTCTGTTCTGACCTCCCATACATCTTATCTGACGGTTAGAGCGAAGAGACAAAGTTTGGAGGAGGCCCACTGGAAAATGGGACAAAGCTGTTTCACTGTATTTGTATAAGCTCCCCATGCCTCTGCCAGCATCAGTTGTTCAAAGTGCTACATCTTTTATGGCCATATCCATTAGAATGGTAGCAAGTTTTCATAATAACATATGTATTTGTGTTTCACTCTTTCTAAATTCTTAAGTTCTCCTAAAATGACAATAAACAAAATTTAAATTTTATTAAAAATGAAATTTAAGTCTGATAGACTTCCTCATTGACAAACTGTCCTTCCCCACCGCAAGTGTGCACACTGGCCTTGTAGCAATGGATATACATTTTGAGAATCACTGACTATTGTGATCCCATCATGAAAAACTTCCTTGTGGCAACTTGGCAGAAGAGGAAAACACCTTACACTGGTGCTTGGAAAGTCTGGATTTTCTACCTGCCTCTGCCACTCAACAGTGGAAGGGGCATGTGCAAGTCATCTTTCTTGTCCTTCAGTTTCCAATTCTATAAGGAAGTAGTGGGGCTGGGTGATGTCTCAAGTCTTCACAACTCCAGTTCTGCAATTCTGTGATTAATTCTCATCCAGGAGAAGCATTGATCTAAGTTTTAGTGGAAGTTTTTGCAAAAGTACATCTGAGATGGAAGAAATGCTCTGCCGATCATCCATCTCTTTATCCCAGAAGCAAACGAGTTTTCCTGTAAACAAAGTGCCCATTTTGAGTGCTGGTAGGATCCCCGGGGATCCACATTACAGGAGAGAGCCACCATCTACCCCAGATTTTGACCAGGTACTCTCAGGTCAATGTGTTAGTTCTGAGCTGCTTTAAATGTAAATTTGGACATTACCATCACATGAAAAGTTAAACTTAACTTAAAAACAAATTCAAGAGTGTATCTGTTCTATATATTGTTGTTATTTTGTGGGTAGTAGAGAGGGAGAGGACTGCCTAGACTACCTAGCTCAAATTTTGTGGTGCTTGCATCTTCGCCTCTTGGAAAAGTGATGCTTTTAAAAATAATATCTGATAGATGAATGATGCCTTTCACCATGCATATTAATTCATAACCGATCACCTGTAACTGAGATAACTACTTAGACTACAATTTTACTATTCTAGTCTAGCTAAGTGCTTCTGGAGACTTGAAGCACAAAACGCAGCTCCCTCAAAAAGCTTGTTAATGGGTCCCTCCTGACTCAGCTATCAATTTTTTAGTATCAGATATACATGTTGTGGCCATTATTACTTTCACTTAAAGCCAGATTGGACCCGCCTCTGCAGGAGTTTATGAGATTTTATTTATTGTCATTTTAGGAGAACTTAAGAATTTAGAAAGAGTGAAACACATATATGTATGTTATTATGAAAACTTCTGATGTAATATTATGGGTGGACCTTTGTTTCTGTTTAAAATAATTCCTTTTTAATGTTTTCCATCTTTAACACAGCCTAGGTTGTTTAAATGTGCTTTGTAAGCAATGATAAAATGACAAGTTATCATTGATCTGTCCTTTCTTCCATCTCCAAGGGATTCATTAAATAATGCATGCGCCCATGTGAATTGCTTTCTTTACTACAGTATCCCCAGACCATTAGCCAAATATAGCAACATTAACATCTCTCAACCCTTAGAAACCATTTTGGTTTTCATTTAATTAAATTATCCCATTATGAAAACTCTTATAATGAGATTAAATTTAATTATTTATTAGACACTTATTTGCACTAGGGAGGCTATCAATTATGCATGATTGAGCTAAACATTTTTCAGCCCATCACCTTTTCTTTTCAAGGAAGGTGCAATTTATTAAGTGCATTCAGGATACTATATTTAACAGCCCTTAATGAGAATAAGTGTTTAGCCTTCTTAAAAGCTCCAATAGGATTAAAATTACTGTGTCTAAAAAACAGACAAGAGAATTGCTGGCAGATATAGTGTTCTAGACCAACTTTTAAAAAATCTTCCTGGTGTAGTCTGTAGTTCACCTTACAGGACTTTTTTATTATAATTCACTTACCAAATATGTCAAATATAGTTCAGATTTTACATATAGGACTAATTATGGAGCTGTAAAAGCAAGCATTTAAAATAATCCTATATTACAATGTTAATATTGGCTACATGCTAAATTCTGATCTAAAAATGAACTTTTATGGAAAACTTTATAATGCACAAATGTAGAATAGTATGACAAACCCCCTCCTACTCAACCATCGCCCAGATCCAACAGTTTTCAACTCGTAGCCAATCTAGTTTCAGCTGTCACCTCGTACCTCTGTTCCACAACTAAAGCAAATTTGACGCAAGATACTTTCATCAGTCTTTATGAAGAGAAAAATAAGTGTCGCAAAGGCAAAGCACTTCTTGCTCTGCAATGGAATGAGTCTGTGGTGAGTGCTGTGATAACCAATGTCAGTTCTTGGCACAGGCTGTGCTCAACCTCATCAGTACATGTGAGCAGGGTTTGTGCTGCCTCAAGTCAAGATGGTAGGGACCTCGCGATCTGGACAGTGTATGATGCAGATGCCATAGCACGGTAGTTAGCGTAGGCCTTAGTTGACCTTAATTATTCTTCTGCCACCCACAAGTTTGCTTTTCATGCAGCAGCTACAGGATCCGTATGCCCTACCTCTGCTCAGACCCTCGGTGGCTTCAGGTCATGCAGCTTAACCACCACCACAGCCCACAGTACCCTGTATAGCTGTCCTCCCTGAGAGTCCAGCCCTACTTCACTCTCTTCAGAGTTTGAGTGTTTTCTGGCCTCTGGGTCTTCTCCACTTCTCTTCCTCCACTGTCTCCAGAGTTTGCTTTCCTACTGGCCTTGGGCTTCGACATCAGTATCATCAGAGAGCCTCCTGTCTTACTCTTCAGTCAGTACTAAGACAAAATACCTGACACCCAAAGTTCAGGAGGGAAAGGTTTATTTAGTTCACAGTTCATAGATTTCAGTCCATAATCAGCTGGCTCCAAGGCAGAGTAGCTCATGGCAGAGGGCAGCAGTTCACGGCGGCGGAAGATAGCAAAAGCAGCAAGAGAAAATTGGGGAAGCAAGCCTCTTTCTTCTGCCTCTTTTGTTTTATCTAGACTCCTGGGATTAGGAGATATCAGTACAATCAGAGGGCTGGTCCAGCAATCACTCATTTTTAATCCGTGCACCATTAATCCCAGCATCGAACCACAAGTCAATTACAGACTCTAGATTCAGCTGCTTCTGAAAAAGCTCAATCTCACAGTGCAAGAGGCTTTGAGGGGACATTTGGCGCAAAACACAGCACTCCCTGTGCTGTGCGACGTTTCTCCGGTCCAGCTGTCTCCGTTCTTCCCCATCCTGCAGCATCTGACACAGCTATGTATTTTTTTCTTCCTCTTTGTCAGAAGATTTTTTTTGCTTTCTTTTGTATTTACTATGCCTAGAACAATGTCTAGAATATCATAAGACATGCAATGAATAGGTGTTGAATAAATGAAATACTTTATTCGATTTTCTAAGTATGTTTGGATATTCATAAAAATCAATTATTAAAGATAGCTGCTATGTATAGGAGACAAGAAGGAAAGGCAAATTCAGACCACTGTGTGTCACCTGCATTATAAGTCATATTGAAGATTTTTAGATATTACTCTGCAAACCAAAGTTTTTGGGCTCAAGCTGTGCATGGTGATGAACGCCTGCAATCTCAGCATTCGGGAGGCTGAGGCAGAAAGGATTGTTACCAGTTCAAGACCAGCCTAGGCTACAAAGTGAGCTTAAGGCCAGCCTAAACTGTATTAGTGAGACCCTATTTTTTTAAAAAAAAAGATTAAAAAAAGGAAAACAAGCTCAAGCACACTAAGAGTTGGAGCAGAATGCGGAGCTCATGAGCCTTTGGAAGAGAACAGAGAAGCAACTTACAGGCTCTGGGTTTCCAGGTGATGCATCTTATAATGTTTCAAAGAGAAACTGAAAAACATGGCGTTTTACTTCACATCTTCCAGTTACAAATATACTGTGCGAACTCCATTACTTCTTTTTCTTTTTTGGAAGATGGCATTTTGCTATACCAGCCCCAGTTGCTGGGTATTCAGAGTCAGTTATTACATTGAAAGGATCACGCACGTTCCTGGGAAGGTGACTCATGTCCCATAGTGAACTGTGACAAGGCTGATGGTGGCCAAGTGACAGGGAGACCTCCAGGAGCTACTGTGGCACAGGAGGGGAAAATTGAGGGCTGCTTGCCCTGAGGCACCAGACGAGACTACAAAGGGGTGGCGGTTACAGTTTTGATGGGCAGCTGGGTGAGGTGGAGGGAGGCATTCATAGGAAAGGGGGATATGGGTTTAGGACTGACTTAGGCCTGGGAATGGTGATGGTGATAGGAGGAAGAATGTAATTGGAGTTGTCTTTAGATATGAATATAGAGATCTTTGTGATCATCAAAAATATGGGTCATGACTTTGGCAAGAGGGCTGAAGCAGGCAGGGTTTCTCAATTCAATATTACTTACATTTTGACTGAATAATTCTTTGTTGTAGAGATCTGTGGGTTCATTGTCAAATGTGGCATCTAGTGGCATCCTGGTGTCTACTCATGAGATTATAATAGCACTTTGCAGTTGTAACCACCAGAAATTTCTATAAGAGTTGAAAATGCCCTTGTGGGGCAAAACTGCCCCCTGCTGTTAAGAAGTACTAGCCTAATAACATAAAATTGAGAAGCATCATATTTGTCACCAGCATTTTTCAAAATATGTGTGAATGACTGGGAATATTTTAAAATACAAATTCTTTCAATAGGTCCATGATGAGCTTGAGAGCTTGAATTTCTAATAATTCTCACATAATGCTGAGAGTGCCCCACTTTGAGTACAAAATTGTAGATATATTTGCAGTCATAAGAATGGGCAACCATTACTAGGAATAGAGCATAGTTTTTAAACTCAAAAACTTGGGCATTAAGGTGATGGCATGCTTTAGATCTTAAATGCCACTCCAAAACCCATGTGTTAAAGATTTAATCACAAATTGGCACTATTGGGAAATGGTGGAAACTTTAATGGGTGTACCCTTTAAGGGGATGATGGGGCACTTTCTTTGCTCTTTCACTTCCTGCTCATGAGGGGAATGATTTTGTTCCACCAAGAGATCCCTGCCATTATGTACCCACTCCCAACCCCATCTAACATTTAAAGACAACAGGTTCACCCATGATGTAGTAGAACCTTTAAAATTGTGAGTTCAAATAAGCCATTTTATAAGTTGATTGTATCACATATTTGTCATGGTAATGGAGAGCTGACAAACACCAGAGAGTATGAGTTGGCTCCCAAATAACTATTCCAATTCATTTTCTTACTTTTATTTCAGAAAAAGAAAAAAAAAATATATATATATATATGGTTCTCAGATATGTTCATTAGAGAGGAAATATATTCTTAGCTTGGGCCAGTTAGAATTATAGAAGGAGAGAGAATCCCATCCAGATGGCACACCTGAGGCACATTTACTAAAGGAAGTGGCTGTAAGAATGCTGAGGCATCGAGACCCTGCCAGCATTGGGACGTCCACAGCGTGCTGCCCTCTGGAGGAAGGCAAAGGGGACCCAAGGCCCTGGAGAGGAGCAGCTCTTCCGGCACCATAAGACAAATCTGGATGGGAGCAGGAGGGCGATGCCCCTTCCTCTGATTTCCTCTGCCTTGTGGTTACCTGGAGCATTACATATTCAGCCATGTATGTTTGTCTTTATCCCCACATTCTGATAATGAAACTAGTAGGGGTTTTTTTTTTGTTTTGTTTTGTTTTTTTGTTGTTGTTTTAATTCTTTGTAGTCACAGAAATTCGTCTTGATTTTTGCTGGCTTTAGCTCTAACTGGGAAATGTCTTTGAGGAGCCCAGCTCTCTTTCGTTTTATTTTCCACTGCTGAACGTGCTGCCCGGGAACCACAGTGCTTCTTTATAGCCAGATTCTGTCTAGAGATGCAAAGAACCACTGCAGCTGAAGAATCAGCTTCTGTGGAAAATGAACCAGGCTAGGTAGGACATTTGGGGGAGAGGAAAGACCAATTTTAAATTGTTGGGTGCAATCCCAAAATAACATTCATCACCCAAAGATGCTTGACACACCATATAATGTAGCTAAGAGGCCAGGCCTCACGGTCAAGGTGGGTTGGTCCCAAGGCTGGGCTCACTTTCTAGTATTCTGTGTTCAGTCTAATTATTTAACCTTTCTCTCAGTCTTCTTACCCTATAGAAATGGAAACTTATAAATAAAATGGTAATAATAGTGCTCCCTGCACTGCATTTTGAAATTTGAGATGAAGTAAAGCACTTAGAATTATAATGTGTGCCTCAGAGAAGGTCCTCAATAATAATTAGTTTTATTGGTATTATAATGAGATTGGCTATTTAATATCTAAACAAAAGAATTAATGAGAATTTTTAATTTTTAAATTTTTGGTGAAAACCAAAATTAGTGTGACCTTTAAGCACTCTGGGGACCTGCCAGATAGCTCAGCGGATTAAAGCACCTGCTTAGGCAGACGCGGGGGTCGAAGGTTCCATCCTGGGCCTACAGTGCCAGCCCCACCCCCAGGGCGTGCTGAGACAGCGACTGAGACTGGGTGTGGTGCGTGCACCTGTAATCCCAGCGCTTGGGAAGCTGAAAACAGGAGATTCACTGTGAGTCTGATCTGTGTAGTGAGACCTTATAATCCCTGTAGATGTTGTACTAAAATAAAATAAATTAAAAAAAAAA
>NDGM011033144.1:0-12544 GCA_002564305.1 Octomys mimax
AAAATAAATAAATAAATAAAAATTCAAATTAAAAAAAAAATCATTATATAGCCAGAGTCCATTACAATTTAAATGAGGCTTAGTCTAGAGAAATAAAGCCAAGATTTAAGCCTTAATTTAATCTCTGACCTTAGTTAAGTTAAAAGCCCTGTAAAATTCATTAAATTCATTTGTCTAATGTATAAAACAGAGTTAATTACTTATGAAGCAACATTGCAAGGATCAGAAATAATTTAGCAAAGTGTCTGGCAACTAATATCCAATAGCTGGTGGTAATTATTGATATTCGGTTCTACTTTCATTCTATGGTCCTTTAGACAACCTTAGATGATAGGTTATTATTTAAGAGTTAAAAGATACTTTCCCTCTAGGGCAACAAATTCTTATTTATTTTGAACAAGAAGAAATAGTTGCTAAAGCTCATCAAGCCTCTTCTTCAAGACTAAATAGAAACATGTAAATACTGCCACAAATGAAAGCACACTTAATGGAAAATTTAGCTTGATTTATCTGCTAATTAGTATCCATTAGACTTTGAGGTGACAGGTGAATGTTGTGTTAATACAAATATTTCAATATGACAAAACCAGACAGGTTTTCAGAAAGTCAGTGCTGGGCAAGCTGGAGCTCATGGAGAGGTTCCTATTTAAGAGGATTCATTCTGAGAGCTGGCTGGCATGCACTTTGCATAATGTGGAGCACAAGACCACAGCCCAGCAAGGGGCAAATAGAAAGATGAGATGAATGGGTGAAAAACAACATTAATCAGGGAAGAAAGCTGGCATTGGCATTATGAAGTTGGAACTAGTATTGCTCAGGTATGTGTAGAGTCTTGTAATCAAGGAATTTAGCTAAGATTTTGCTGTCAGAAGGAAATCAATGCAACTCAAAAGTATTTCATGACTGTCTTCTACGTGCTTGCCTTTGGAATTCTAAAATAAATTAGATGTAATCCCGGCTGTCCAGTGACACATAACCTTTGGTAGTTTCAATCATATGCAGAGACAAATTCACTAATTAGCAGGCCAAACTGTGATGGGTACTATGGGAAAGAGTCACAAAGCATATGGTCACACAGAATCAATCAATCAACCAATAAGGTATATTTAAGCTGGGTTTTCATTAAAGGATCTCCCTAGATTTGGACATGCGATTAAAGCTACAATTGGTCAATTAATGTAAGGTTTCTAGCTATTCATAGAACACCAGTGGTAGAAAGCTGGAGAGCTTAGGTTGTGTTTGGATAATTTTTTTGGAATGAACTGAAATATTTTAAGTATTGTACTCTCACTCACATGAGTTTCAATCATGTACAGAGTCACTAAAGTTAGCCCAATGACCACAGACTGCCTGACATTGAAGAAGGACAAACAGTAAAGCTTTTGTTTGAAAGAGTAAGCTCATGTCACAGTGATTATGTTCTGAGAGGATGACTGGTAAAAAGTCAGGACATGGAACTAGAGAGATACTTGACAATACAGCACTATCTTTCAGTGAATATCTGTTCAAAGCCATGTGACTGATAATAACTATAAACACATGGAAAAGAGTGGATGGAAATGACGACACTGAAGGAATCAAGGCAAAGCAGAAAAGGATGAGAAAATACCCTTTACATAGAGTCTGAAGATAAAAGGAAGACATTCAAGGAGGAAGAAAGTAGCAGAGACAATAGTAAGTACATGATATCTGAGGTGCAATGTTGAAGAACAAACTGAATAAAATCAGCTGGACTATAATGATTAGATGGAAATCTGGAATGCGATAGAATTGAAGACTTGGGCAGGAAACAAAGTTTCAAGGGAGTTTTCCAAGGCACGTGAACAAGTTTCGGATTTCATTTAAGAAAACTGGGAAGACACAGAATTACTTTAAGCACAGTTGTAGGATTTAAGGAAGATTATTTGGCTATTTTGTAGTAGGTGGTGGCTGATCTAGCTGTTGTCAATGGTGCATCATCACAACATCCTCCCAAGAGAAATGACCACATTTCATGAAGTCCCCTTCATGTTTAGTTTTGGGCCTGCTCTTGCCAATGAGAGCTGCATCTGCGATGTCTGCAAAATGACAGTCAACTTGAGGCTCTACTGTCAGAGGAGGAGGCAGGGACATCTCCATGTGGAGTCACAGCAGATTCTTAGGGCACTCTTGAGAATCACTTGACCCCTGGCTGCAGAACAAGGCCGTTTGGAGTGACACATGCATTTCAGAAATCGTAACAGTTTCAGCAATGCTTTAGAATATCATGACAGACAAAAGCATTGAATTTTCACGAGATTAAATAAGATATTAAATCTGTGCACATTCAAATATGATTTAATGGACTCACTGGATATTAGAGTTGCACCTGGAATACTGATGTGTCTCATTCCCCACCCCACATTCCCTCCACTATGCCCAGCTGTATGTGAAACCATTGTTTTGCCTTAAGGGTTCCAGTATAACCCATGCCAGTATTAAAATACCTATCTTCACAATAGACCAAAGTGTTAAGATGTGGCTATATTATTCACTGATAGATTACCTGAAGAAAGCAAAATATGAGTTGGAACTGATAGAGTAAATTATAAATGACCTCCCTAGTTACTGAGTCTTTGTCAAACATTTTATTGCAAGACTATGACATCCAATAGCTGATGTCAGTGACATAGGGGGCTTTATTGGAAAGGAGAACACATAAGTGAATGATATAAATAAATGCATGAATTACTGGGTACCCAATAGCTCATGAAGAACAGGCCTTTGTGATATATGGTACCCCTTATCTGGAAACAGGCCAGTTGTAAATGCCTCAGATTAACAAATGACTGTAAAATCTCTAGGCAGGACTTAAACATGTCCAACTCCTGAACTTCAGCAGGTGGACAGCCCAACTTCAGGTGACGGAGAGCAGCTCACTGCTCACTAGGCAAACTCATCACTGCTCCCTTCTTCGCAGTTCATACTCCAGCATCTCACAAGTACTGCAGGTCTGCAGAAAGCATTCATCATTCAGTTAATCTTTGGGCATGTTCCCTCCTTACCTGCAATACTCTTTTGTGTCACAGTGACTAGAGTCTTCTTATGCTGAAAGATTTAGCCTGAAGTTCCTGAGAGGTCTGTGACAGGGCGTAAGAATGTTCACAGCTAAGTAACCTGGGTGCTACTGATGCCTACTCCAAGGACAAACTTTGAGAACCATGGCTTAATGTCATAATTAAATTTTGCTGAAAATATTTATGTCATATTAAATAGTTCCATATGAGTTTAGCCAGTGGAGTCACCTGTACCTTGATTTAAGTCACAGCTATTCAAAATAGAGGACCTTGAATAAGTAACTTTAGCTCTCTAAACTTGTTTATTTCTCTGACAAAAATAATGATAGAGTCCATCAAAAATATTAAAACATGAGTATTCCATGATACTCCATACAACATAAAATCCTACTGTTTTGAATGGGAGGCAGAAACACAAGGAGAAAGAAATATAAGAAGGGAAGCAGGATGCAGCAGAACAATAACATCTGAATGAGAACCAGTCACACACATGGAGCCCAGCAGTGACTTTAATGAAATACTATGCACATTTACTTATTGAAGGATCGTATTTCTTTAACATTGGCAGATAAGAGAGCAATGTTGTATGACAGTGCCTGGGGCACTGGAAAGAATTTATTTTGAATGATCTGCATTAATCAAGTGATTCATTCACACTACCACTTCTCTGATTGGCTTGTAGAACAGAGTCTGGTGGGTTTCCACCAGGGCTTTCCACTAAACCCTTCTCATTAGTAGATAATCAACTTCTGATCTGTTCCTAGGCTGCCTTTTAATGCAGTTGTTTCACCCTGTGTTATGATTTAAGCCCTCTTACCACTGAAGAAAATAGTATGTTGTTGCTTTTTTGCTCATTAACCTTGTTATATAGCTTTGCCACCAAGAGACATACTACTTTAAAACAATAGAATTTTTTAACCTAGTGCAGTGAAATCATTCTCTGTATCTGGTTAGAAAGTAAATGACTTAGTCAATCTTCAAATAATAGGTTTGATAGGAAGTGATAGCCTATCCATAGTCTAGCCTTCAGTGTTTCCTGAGTGAGGACAGAAACTTCACAAATAATAATAGTTGGGCTGGGGAGATGGCTCAGTAGAATAAGCACTTCCTTGGCAAGCTCAAGGGCCTGAGTTCAATCCCCAGTTCTGCCAAAACTAACTAACTAACTAACTAAATAAATAATAGTTAACAATCAACCTCTTGCTGTATGAAGTCAGGCATTGTGATTTGCACCCAACATTTTTTATTTTACCCTTACAAACCTAGGAAGTACTATCTATTACATACCCATATTAAAACCAATGAGGCAGGCTGGCAAGATAGCTCAGCAGTCTAAAGCGTCTGCATTAGGCAAGTATAGGGACCACAGTTTGATCCCTGGCACCACATGCCATGCCAGCCCTGCCCCCAGGACAGGCTGAGCTGGCAACAAAAACAAAATTAAATTAGATTAAATTAAATTAAAAAATAAAACCAGTGACACTCTGTGATGTCAAATCTCTTACCTAAGGTTGTCCAGCTTACAAGAAAAAGACTTAGCTCATATGAAGAGATATGAAGTTTGTGTCTAAAATCATGCCTTTTAAAGACTAATGGACACAGAAATATCTTGTCACCAGTCAGACTGGGGATGTTCACTTGAGATTCAGGCAGCCTAAAGAAGAAACAGAGACTTATTGCTTCGGTGAAACCTCTCCTGTTCAGCTTGGCCACAATTTATCCATTTAGCCTCTATTTCAGGGCCTAGCCACTGTATATGCACACCAATCCCCACCTGTTTATTCTCCTCTAGTCTCCCTCATTCAGCCTACATTTATATTAAAATGCACAATAGTAGCCATGTGTCAGTAATGATCCTGGTTTATGTATTATTTATAACACCCAGTCATTTCTTGACTACAGCTACAGAAATTATTTACATTGGACTTTCAAGGAATGTCCCTGTGCTGGGGTTCTGTTACCAAAGAATTTACCACTTATCAAATCCACTTCTCTTCACGGGTTGAACCAAAGTACTGGCATCTTGTGCTTTCATGTTTCCCTAAAGGAATTACCTGGAAATCTCTAAAATGTAAATTAGGATTCAGAATATCTGGGATGGAGTAAAGAATCTGTATTTTTCCCAAAGTCCAGGTGAAGCTGATATTTTCTTTGTAGACTAAGCACTCAGTTTATAGAAGAGAGGATTTTCCTATCCATGGTGTCAACCCACGTGCCTCCATCTCATCTCCTAGCCACAAATTTTTCATATTCTTTCTTGATTTTTAACTTTGATTTGACAAATGTTACTGAATTGTTTCTCATGTAGAAAAAATTCAAAATGTTAAACCTAAAAACTAACCATTGGCTGCTCTTCTAGACTCCTTAGAGTCTGGATGAGACAAACAAGAAAGTACATACAACCATAGACCAAGCACAGGATTAACCAATCTCTGCATTCTACTTTAGATTTGTGAGGGGAGATTTACCATTAAGATAGCAAATGACAGGGGTCCAGGGAGATGGCTCAGTGGAATAAGCCCTTCCCTGGCAAGCGCAAGGGCCTGAGTTCAATCCCTGGTTCTGCAAAGAAAAAAAAAGATAGCAAATGAGGGCTGTGAAGTTGGACCTAGGAAGATCACAAGTCTCAAATAAGCCCTCCTGTCATAAGCATTTTCTCCCTGTGGCACTAAGAGTACTAGGAGTCTGCTCAGTTGTCAGTCTTTCAGACTAGAGAGCATCATAGCTTTTTTCTAGATGTCTGCTAAAAGCCCATAGTGCTCATCAGTGTGAGGTGATTGGATCATAAGTATATGATACTGGATTAAGGATGCCTGACAACTGGACTAGTCCACTGATTGCTTTAGCTTGGCTCTTAGTGTAGGTAATGGGAAGACCTGCCTTGCTGGAGAATGGCACCAACCAATAGGCTTGCAGCCTGACTGGAATAAAGGAGAAAACAGAAGGGAGGCTCAAGGCTTGCTGACTCCTGCCTGCACTGACACAGGCTGTGTTTCCTCTGTGGTACTTTCTGCCATGCAAGATGCTATGCTTGAAGCCAGCAGACTGTGGACTGAAAATGACACGAACTTTGAGGTAATAAATCTTTCCTCCTTTAACTCGTGGTTCTTAGACGTTATGCTCCATCAGTGCGAAAGTAACCAAGATCAAAGATTTCCCAGACTTCTCAACCTGGGAAAATGTGTCTCCCAGGCAGTATTTGAATATGTCCTTTTGGTTGTGGGACTCCTACAGATATCTAATTGAGAGAAACCCTTAATACACATTGCAAGCTCCTCTTCTACCACCCTCCTATCCCCTCATTTCTTTCAAAGTATTTATACTGTGAGTGAAATCCCTGGAGCGCAGGTGTTGCACCCCTTGATTAATACATCCAAAACTTCTTGGGTGGCAACAGAGGTATGTGCTATTTGGTTATTCATGCTCATTCAAAGTGATTTCCACAAAGCACAGAGAGGTGCTCTCAACTGTGGAGTAGCAGGTAATTTGACAGTTTAAGGCTTTATCTTGGCTGCTAGGAGCTTGTTTTGCTAAACATGAAAAAATAATTTCTTTACATTCTACTCAGAAGAAAAAGTAGACGGTATCTAAGTCAGGGGAGAGAGGATAGTGTGATCAGGGAAAAGACGTCTAAGTGAAATCTTAAAGAATAAGAGTAGCTCACACGAGTAGGTGAAGAGACCGGAAAGGACTTAAGAGGACAAGAGAAGACTTCATATGAGTTGAATGAGAGACAGAGGAGGTATAAAATGGGAAGGAATTGGAGGACAGATCAAAAGCTCTTCATTTCCTTAAAAAAAAAAAAAAAAAAAAGTTTCATCCTCAGACTAACAGGAAGCAAATGGACACTTCTAGGTCAGCCAGGCTTCTTCCTCGGCAAACTCACCTAGTCCACATAACATCATCCCCCCAAAATGTGTCTCTTCCACTCATCACCAATTCCCTCTTCCCAGATTAACAGTCTTCCCAAGAGCCTCTGCCCAATATAAATCCCCATTGCCATTCCATAAAGACTGAGTTAAACGCTTAGATTTAAATGTGCGTTTAGGGGTGTGTGTGTGTGTGTGCGCACACACACGCACGCATGCGTGCGCGCCTTGGCTCCTTGAGGCTCTGTTCTCAGTTTATCTAATATTTCTTTCTGCCTATTTGTGTGCCTCCTTGAGCATTATCCTTTCCAGTTCAGACTAACCCTTCCTTCTCCACTCCATTTCCAGGAGCATCTCTAACTGCAAACTTTGCAATGGTTCACCCAACTTACTGAATTATGGCCAGCCGGGTCACCAACCCTTCCTAAGGTGACCACTTGTTCTGAGTTGGCTCACACTGGGAGTAGTCTGAAAAGTGGCCTTTTCATTTTTAATAGTAGAAAACTTCAGGGAAAGCCGTGATGTGTAGCTCACCATACCGTCTCTCTTACAATTTACAATGACTCAAGCCCAGGCTGTTTTGAGAACAGGACTCGTTCCAATTTATTTTTGCTTCCAATTTATCTTTTCCTGCAAAATTTTAGTACTGGCTATTTTGAGCTTGTAAATAGCTTTTAATCATCTTCTTCCCCCAGTTCTGGCCTCATCTCTGTTTTCCATCCTAGTGGTGCTCCCAGGCACAGGTATAATTAATTAAGCACAAAAGCAAGGTGAGGATAATCGTAAACAGCTTTAAATCCAGCTTGGGGAAATCAATTGCCAGTGGTTCAGAAAGATACGCGGCACTGTGGAGATCATGATAATGTTTCCCTAATACACATTTCCAGAATAGTATTTTCCTTCATTTTTATTTAGAAATAATGTATACATTCCAGCATCACTTTCAGCCTTGTTATATTCTTCCAGTGCCTACAGCTATTTGTACTCCAACTGGTCCATTATCCCTAAACTTTGTTTACCTATTTCCATTTCATGTGAGTAAGCCTCAGGCAGATTCAGTCTCCTACCTGCATCCCCTGCCTTGTTTTCTGCTATTTCTGGGGCTTTTGGACCAGAAGCTGTGAGGAGGGAAACATGCACGTATAAAAATGCAGAAGATGAAAAGCTTGCTATAGCTTTGTAAAGGTTTGAAGATATTTTTGCTGACATCTGAAAAGTGCTAAAGTAACAAATTTGAAAAATTCTGTTCCATTTCTATCCTCTTCACCCACCAGATGTCTTTTCTCTGGACTGTGTCCTTTGAAGCACACAGCTTCAGGTATAGGTGGAAAATGCAGTGCTATCATAAAGAATGTGTGAAAGTGGTTGGTGCTTTGGCCAGCACATGAGAAGCAGATGTTATCCATGAGAATTGATGGCATCCCAGGCCCATCACAATCTGGCCACAGTCTGTCTCTCCAGACATACCCTCCCTAGCCCCACACATATTCTGCTTAGCCAAAACAGAAATGATTCTCCAAAACCCATTATGCCTTTTTCATGCCACTACTCCTCTTGGCATTTGTTATTGTCATAGCCCAGAATATGTACCACACCTCCCTTTCACCTTCCTTGCTTCCTAAATGCCTACTGGTTTTCTGAGATCTGGTTCAAATGCCATGTTTAAAAGTTATCTGGAAGCATGCAATGATCATTTGTTTGTTCCTCTTTGTTTCTTGAGCATGTTACTCATGACTGGTGTATCAGTCCCAAACAGAGTCTAAGGTCTGCAGACTGTGCCAACTGGAAGGGCCCAGAGAGATGCTGTGACAATAAAATAGAGTTTTACCATGAGCAAGGTGGAGCTCTATGTGAAAAGGGGAGAAATACTGCATTGGGACTGGCAGTTGGCTCACTTTCTAAGACTCTTCACAAGATACTATACAGTTGACCTCTTTACCTCATGTCTGCTGCGGTGACCTTCATGTTTCTCTGCAGCATGCTTTCCCACACTTTCTGCACCTACAGTAAGACCCTGCTGTGCCCCAGCAGAGGTGTGTTCAGGCGGGCTTGACCAATCATAGACATTTTTTTGTTTGACAAACAGGAATTGGCCTATGGTGGGCACATGGCAAGAGCCAACCATTAGAGTCCTTTCCTGGGACAGATATCAAAAACAGTGGGTAAAACCACCAAGGAAGCTGGTTCGTGTTGTGGGGTGAAAAAGTCACAGGTGTAAGCCAACTCATAATGCTGGAAGGAAGGCCTGTTACCATGGTAACACTGACACGCAACAGCCAGCAGACAAGGAGTCAATTCATTTCTATCAGCTTCAACCTTTCTATTTCTCCCTAGTGCCCCCTGTGGCGGTTGGCAGTTGGCAAAGAGAGCATTTAACTTGCAGAGACCTACTCAGCATTGGTGAACAGAGTGACTAGAATGGAAGAGCGGCTTGGAACTGACATGTAAGAGCTTCTACAAAGAACAGTCAAATTTGCATAAGCACATTCCCAGTATTTTTTGAGGGGTAGCTAAGGAAAGTTCTGGATGCTCTAGTATCTCTGTGCATAGGGACATAGAAGAAATTGTCCACAAAGTGACCTAGGAAAGAGCAGATCACAACAGACTTTCAGGCTACCAGGGTGGAACTTTCCTTGTATCCTATTTTCAAGTCCTCTCTTCCTTTCCTTTTCTAGAAAAGTCAAACTGTGATCTGATTATTGGGGCAAATCAGGAAATAGCATCAAAGCAGCCAGCAAGCTGTATAGTATGTCTTACTCTTTTATTTGATCTCCATACCTGGAAAACCATTTCTTTACCTGTTATGCCTTTTTTCGTATCATATTATCATTACATCTGCATCCATTTCTCCTATCAGCTGGGAACATCTTGATGAGAGATAAGTTTATCTTATTCATTTTTGCAATAGGTTCAGTGGTTATGCTTTGGTATATTCATTGAATGTATATTTGCTGAGCACATTTTTTGTGCCATATCCATAACTACAAGACAGACCTATGATGATGCTAATTGCTCCCCTCTAGAGGTCGTATAAGGGTCAATGATAAAGACATCAAATAAATGTGACCTGGCTAACATGGGATATAATGGCACTCTGACAGGAGAAGTACAGAGTACAATGGAAATGCAGTGTGGGGCCCCTGAGAGTCAAGAAGAGAAGAAAGGAATTCATATTAGAAACTGGATGGCCTTTCATCATAGTGAATCAGGGCAACAAAGAGAAGCAGGAGTAACTGAGAACTCTTGGATCTCAAATTTGACTCCCCATAGAATAACCTGAAAGCCTATTTTTTTTAAAAGATTATGATACTCAATGTATTAACTACTTTTATTCTCTATTTTATTATGAAATTTACATTTTCATAGGAGAAAGAAGAGTGCTTTTAATATTATATTTATTGGTATCTACTGAAATTCCATTAAAATACAAAGTAAAATGGGCAGGCTTGAACTTTTATAAGAATCAATGGTGCTAATTATTGTAGCCATTCACCAACCCCCGTTGCCAAGCTCATGGCAAAATGATGCTCTCTGGGTCACAGGAATGTTCTCTGCAATGACTTCAAAGGCTAGGGACTCTACAACACAGAATTCAATTGCCAAACGATGATGTAAATTAGATGTGGGACCCTCTGAGCTCACTCATCTCAGGCACAGTAGCCAACAACATCAGAGATGATGGCTTCTGTATCACACTAATTGGCTATGATATGTCCAGGGCTGTGAGTAAAAACAAACGTTTGCTATTTTAACCACTAACATTTGTGTGTTACTTGTTACTGAAGACATTAGGTAATACTTAACCCAAAAAGATGTATCATTTTGAATCCTTGGTCCTTATCTGTAGTTGTCATTTTCCCATATCTGCTGCTGTGGTATTTCTTTTGCTTTTATCTTCTGATGTATTTGACATATGTCTTCAGTTAGGAAAAGAGTTTATTCAGGCGAGAACTGACCACAAGCAAGTTACATAATTTCCCAATGTTGCATGGTTTTTAATCCTTTCAATAGAAATATTAAAACTTCTCACAAGCTTCCAAGACAGTAAAGAT
Source organism: Octomys mimax (assembly GCA_002564305.1). Lineage (NCBI taxonomy): Eukaryota > Metazoa > Chordata > Mammalia > Rodentia > Octodontidae > Octomys > Octomys mimax. The sequence continues at coordinate 10,957 of NDGM011033144.1, forward strand.
GAACATGCCATGCATACCAGTTATAGAGCTAAAAAGTCAATCATAATTTATAATTGACTTCCCTTCTCTTCATTTCTGTAACACCCATAGAATTTATCACATTGCTAGCTCAAAACTTCTAAGTTGAATGCTTGCTCCATGCCAAGCCTCAGCCAAATTGTTATTTTGATCCTTATTAAGTAAATTTTATTACATGTAAATTTGTCCCCATTTCACAGCTGAGCATACTGAGGCTCAGTGACATGAGTAAATAATTTGTTCAACTGGAAAGTATTCAAATTGGTTGCAACTCTGTACTCTCTAACCTCTTTCCTACGAAGCATGATGCTTTCTTAGTTAATTTAATTTAGTTATGCACTTATAATTCAACAGCTAATTATTGTATAAGAATCAATAGTGTTTCAGAAAACCAAGTATTATCATTAATATATCTACTATTTACTTACCTACCTCTATACTATACCATTTCTAAGAAGTTGTTAAATGTAAGAATCATTATTAATTTAATATGTTGCTGGAAATGAAATACCAGTATCAGAGTAAGCATGAATGTTTAAATTTCATCTTAATTTCAGAAAGTTAAGGTGAAAGAAAAAACACATGGGTTAAAATTGATGAAATATCATTTTTTTTGTCTTTTTGAGGCAATTTAGGCTGACCTTGAACTCACAATGCTCCTCCTGCCTAAGCCTCTAGAGTGCTGGGATTACCGGCGTGCACCACAATGCCCAGCCCTTAAAGTCGATGAAATATCTTAATATAAATAAAGAATGTGAATCATTATGGAAAAATGACACTTTCTGAGATTTCAATATTTTAAATTCTCAAATCAAATATCAGATTCCATGCTTACCAGTGAAAAAGTTTATACTTAAGTGTAACTGAGTTGCTTCTCAACTAGTTGTGCCAACAGATTTTATATTTTAGGTAGAGTTCATGCCTATCTGTGTGGAATTGAGACTTCAGAGTCACTAGTCAATGTTTGAAAACACCTCTGATCTGCCTTTATTTATTTTTTTATTGTTTAGACAAGATATCATATCCGCATCTTGCCCTCTGAATAACTACTATGAAGACAACAATATGCAATGTATTAATTATTGTAACTGTCCTACTATCCTGATCTGCCTTTAGATTAAGCCAGTTATGAGACAATCCCTGAGGCCAAGTAAGCTCACTACATCAAGGTGAAAAGACCCTGAAAATGTCAAGGGAGAACAAGAGAAGGGCCATTTCTTCCTCCCCTCCTCATCGGGCCCCGACAGCTTTGCCAGTCTAGGTGCTATCTCTATGGGAGGTACCTACAGCCTTGGAAGATACAATGTAGGTTAGTTGAGGACAGTTGGAAACCAGTTTCCCAGCATCACAAGATGACAAATGGGCTTATAAGTAGAAAATTGAAACTACAGAGTGTAGAACACCAGGGAACTAAAAATATGAAAGACCACAGATGCCCCCAAGAACAAAGTGATTGATGACATAGAGTGTGCCTAAGGAGAGTCACATAGAAAACTTTCTCCTAGGATTTCACAGAGAGCAAATTGGTCATGCAATGGCTGTGACTCATCCACATGGCTGACACTGACAA
>NDGM011033160.1:0-10218 GCA_002564305.1 Octomys mimax
AAAAAAAAAAAAAAAAAAAAAAAAGGAAAGAAATAAAAGAAAAAAGAAAGAAAGATGGGGAGCAGCTGCCACGCTGCAGTGTCTCTCGGGGCTCCGCTGCAGAGGCTGTGGGCGGTTGCTCTGCGTGGAGCTGCTGGACACTGGCACTGCCAGTCTCCGTCTCCCAGGCTTCATGCTGTAGGTGAATTGTTCATCCCATGTGTATGTCTGGTTCTTGGGGTTGAGTGCAGGCCTCTGCACCTGGCTCAGTCCCCAGCCTTTCATGGCTTTGGGTCAGGGGCTCACTAAGCCTGTGTGTTGCCAGTGCTGAGCTTGAATTAGCGATCCTCCTGCCTCGGCCTCCCCAGTGCTGGGGCCGCACATGTGCCCCCGCAGGCTGCGTGTTGCTCTACCCTCACTGAGCAGGGAGCCCTTTCCAGTGCCCAGCTCTTCAGTGGCCTGAGGTCCTCCCCTCCTTGCAGGGTCGACAGATTGCGTGTGCTACTCCACTGTGGGCATAAACGATGCGGAGACGTCGGCTCTGCACATCATTGTCGGTGAGTCCGGGCAGCGCTGAGCCCAGCAGCCCTGGCCTTTTGACAACTGCCACCACCCTCTCCCCAGGCTCCCCAGGGCGTCCCCAGGGTGTGCCACCCCCTGCCCTGTTACTTCCCAGAGGACTCTGTCTTTTGGCATCGCCCCCTCTGCAAGTGTACTGGGTGGCTCTGCTGGATGCCTGCTGTCCCCGAGGGTGGGAAGCAGCCCTGTGTCTTCTGCATGGTGGCCCTGGCCATGTCACCTGTGACCTGGCTGACTCCTGTCAGCCTCCTTTCTGGACAGCGCTTCCAAGCTGTGGTGAGATCCACCCCTGAGGCGACAGACACCCCAGGCCCAGGGGCGACAGGAGGGGCTGTGGAAGCTCTCGAGTCCCAGTACCTGCCCAACTGTCACCCCCCGCCCCTTTACAGTGGACCGTGTCCTGTCTGGCATTGCAGAAATGTGATGTTCAGAAGTGGCTGCATAGTGGTTTAAACTGTGTTCCTGTTTGAGACAGGGTCTTGCTATGTAGTTCAGGCTGGCCTCAAAGTCACAGCAGTCCTCCTGCCTCAGCCTCCCCAAGTGCTGGGATTACAGGCATGCACTACCACACATGGCTTGTGATACCTTCTTATCATGTCCCCAAGAGCAGCTTCCCAAGAATTTTTTGGAAATTTGAGTCACGTTTTATCACTGGAGTCAAAATCAAAGAGGCCCAGGGTGTGGGTGGTTGTTGGGCTTCCACTGCTGCGCTCCTGGCGTGGCCCCTCACTGTGGCACTGCCCGCAGGGGACTCACTGGCCATGGATGTGTCTTCAGTGCACCACAACAGCACGCTGCTGCGCTACTCCGTATCCCTCCTGGGCTATGGCTTCTACGGGGACTTGATCAAGGACAGCGAGAAGAAGCGGTGGATGGGGCTGGCCAGGTATGACTTTTCAGGTGAGTTGGAACAGCACACTGCGTGGACGGCGGCGCCCGCATTGCAGGCGCTATCCGACTTCACCCACAGAGGCCTGCTCCCCTGCACAGGTGGTGGCAGTGCTGTCTCCCAAATCCCATCCCTGGGACCCACGCCTCAGTTTACACTGAGTCCCCAGAGGCGGAGGTCTAGAGACGACAGCTGGAGAAGAGCTTCAGTGGGGACGCCAGTCTCCTGATCCCTTGGAGCTGGCAGCAGAGTGGTGAGGGGCCAGTCCTGCTGTCTCTATAACTGCCCTCCAGGCCAAGGGAACTTGTACTTTGTCCCTTTCTCGCTTGTACTCTGTCCCTTACTCGCTCGACGCCCCTTGGTGAACCCCTTCCTCAGCCACGGGGTCCCAAGATCCCAGGAGCTGCTCCTGCAGGCTCAGGGCTGTGGCCAAGCCCCTGTTGGAGTGTGCCTGCTGCGCCCTCTGGCGGCCACAAGGCTGCCTGTCCTGGCCCTTGTGGCCTGTGCAGGGCTGCATCCCAGTGCACAGCTGGGAAACCCTGGCCTGGCTGGACTATTCTAGCTCAGCCTTGATGTCCGTCCCTGTCCCCAGGGAGTGCCAGAAGGAACCCAAGCCTCCCCTCATTACTCACATAGCACGCTGTGACCTCAGGTGGGCAGAGTGAGGTCCCTACAGCTCCCTTCTGGTGGCAGCAGTGACATTGCCCTCCAGAACGCCTCCCCTCTGCAAGGCCGAGGCTCCTGCACTCTTGAGGGCACCCTTGGTGGCCTGTAGTGACCCTCTGTTTGCTCTCGGCCGCATTCCACCCCAGGTGTCAAGACCTTCCTGTCACATCACTACTATGAAGGGACGGTATCCTTCCTGCCGGCACAGCACACTGTGGGGTCTCCGCGGGACCGGAAACCCTGCCGGGCAGGGTGAGTTCCCTTCCCCAGGTGATTGGATGCTTGGGGCTCTGCTTTTGCACTGACAGTGCTACAGATGCTGGTGCTCATGAGGAGAGTGACCCCACTTTAACCAAGTGGGGTAGGGGAGTGGGACAAGCAGGCCGAGACTGGGCAGCACCAGAGTGAGGCTGATAGCCGCAGTGGCTGCTTGCTGGGCACTGCCCCTCTCGGTCAGCTGTGGAAGGGTGCAGGAGAAAGGGCGGGAGATGGTTGCTCTGTCAACACTTGAGGCCAAGCCTGTCCTGCGGCAGCGATCCTGCCCCCAAGCCCTCCCAGCCGAGTCCCTTGCCCACCTTGCCCCTGCCCAGACAGGACTCAGCTGTGGTCGGGAGGCCCGGGCCCAGGCCCAGGCCCTTGGGCCCCTCAGAAGGGCAGGAGGGTGTGGCCAGCCCCAGCGCTAGGTCCAGGTGCACAGGGCAGAGCTGGTGGCCGGGCCCCTCCCGGCTGGCATGCTGCGGGCTCCCCATCTGTACACATCAGGCCCACGCTCGTGCATCAGGGAGCACGCTGCACACGGCACAGAGCCAGGCCATCCGATCCCTTGAGAACGGCCATAACCACCCTGTCATCCAGTCTGTGTGGCCACGTCAGTGACCGTCAGGGTCCCAGCCCCCCACAGCTGGCTTGCGACCTGGAGATAAGTGTGACGCCCTGGAGGACACGGCCTGTCCTTTCCTGGTCCCACATCTTTGCTCCTCAAAGCCAGCGCGGGAGGATGCTCATAAATCAGAGCATCCCATGCTGCATCTGGGGACTAGTGCAAGGCTGGTCGTGCCTGGGTGGGACCCGGCAGGATGCACAGAGGACACCGCTCCTGCTTGTGGCCACGCTGTACGTGTCCCAAGTGGGGCTGCTGGGAACAGGCACCCCTTCAGTCCAGGTTACCCAGAAGGACATGTGTGCCAGCCAGGAGCTCTGGGTCGTGTGCAGGTGGCCTCGGGTGACACACAGTGTTTATAAGCTTCAGAGAAAGACATGGTGATTCATGGGTATGATTTTAAAAGTAGATCTAAATTTGGAAGTTTCAAATGTGTATGCTAAAGGGATATTTTACCTAAGCCTTTGAATGGAACGGTCTACTACGTGACAGGCTTGGAGGACCTTTGCACAGACAGGTGTGGGCCTTCGTCCAGGTACGCTCATCAGAGGAAGGTGCCCTGGTTCTTGTCTTCCAGATGCTTTGTGTGCAGGCAGAGCAGGCGCCAGCTGGAGGAGGAACAAAAGAAGGCTCTCTATGGCTTGGAAAACACCGGTAATTCCCGTGGACGCCTCTGTGTGAGCTGGGCTCTTCATGTGCCGTCCACCTCTGCTTTCTCTCTGTTGCTCTCTGTGTCCATTTTTGGTCTGGGCAGCAGTGGGTCATTGTCACTCAGTGACTGGCTGCCATGGATACCTGTGCAAAGCCCTGCAGCCTATGCTCCAGCCGCTGCTGTCAGCGTGGCCAGGAGCTGGGCTCCTGCAGTCAGGTGGGCTCACTGAGCTGCTCCTGAGGCTGTGCCTGCCCGAGGGGCCCCCGTGCCCTGCAGCATTGTTTGGCCGAGCAGCCTGGCTCCCTGCCCTCCAGAGCTCAGCTGTGGGCAGGAAACTCAGATTCCGTGCAGTCTTCGTGCAAAGTATTGTTTTGATCTTCAGATATTTAAAGCTGTGGGAGTCTGCCCAGGCTCCGGGACTGTTGCACGCAGACCAAGGGTTGCTGACTCCAGTTCTGAACCGCTGTCCCCTGGGAGGAGCAGGGAGCACAGCTGAGCCTTCCAGGAGGGGACTCCATGGGCGTGACACTGGGTGCCCCCGCCTGGCCTGGGGCTGCTGAGGGTCAGGTCCGAGAGAGCTGAGAGCGGAGTGCAGAGCAAGGAGGGGGCTTCTGCCCGTCCGGGCGGCGCCATGGCCCTGTTGCTGGCCGTGACGTCCGCCTGCTTCCTCTCCGCTTCAGAGGAGATGGAGGAGTGGCAGGTCGTCTGCGGGAAGTTCCTGGCCATCAATGCCACCAACATGTCCTGTGCTTGTCCACGGAGTCCGGGCGGCCTGTCCCCAGCTGCGCACCTAGGGGACGGGTCTTCTGATCTCATTCTCATCCGGAAGTGCTCCCGGCTCGACTTCCTGAGGTTCCTTGTCAGGCACACAAACCGGTGTGACCAGGTGAGCTCCCTGGGTCTCCTCTGCGTGGGCGCTGCCAACTCAGGTGGTGTAGGGAGCATGGATTTTCTGGGCGGGAGGGAGGGATCGCTTGGTGTCTATAGCACTAGAATTAAAACTGGCCCTGCTTTACTGCTTGTCAAAATCCATTAGCCAGGATAAATCTAGCGAGGTGTTGCGGTGCACACCTGTGGTCTCCACACTGGGAGGCTGAGGCAGGATTGCCTTGAGTTCAGGATTGGCCCCAACTACACACTGAGACCCTGTCCCCAAAAGATAGAAATCCCGTGCACAGAGAGCAAGGGCTGTGACTGCCTCTCCTTACCTTCCTCCCTGCCCTGGCTCTTCCTGCGCGACAACAGCACGGGTGGGGGGGCGCCGCACCTGTAGATCAGAAGTGGGCTCTGTCTGGACTCCATCCAGTCCTTCTGTCACCCCTTTGTCCACTCAGGGAGGACCCAAGTCTCATCAGCTAAACAACTGGGATGTTTGGTCATAGTCTCTACTTTTAGCAAAAACATTTTTTAACTTAGATTATATCTAGGTCCTTGCTCAGGGTGTTTATATAGCGTTTTTATTTACTATTCATTTATTTATTCTTTTTTTTTTTTTTTCCAGAACCAGGGATTGAACTCAGGCCCTTGTGCTTGCTAGGCAAGCACTTATTCTACTGAGCTATATCCCTGGCCCCCTATTTATTTATTTATTTATTTATAGTGTAGCTTTTTGAAAAGGCAGAGAACTGTGCAGGTCTCTGCTGATCACCAGAACTCCCGAGACATGCTGGTGCTGGTGTTGTGCGAGGCCTGGGAGGATGGCGCCTCCTCCCTCGTCCTGCCGCCACTGCCTGGGTGGCTCTGGGTGCTGCCCGCTGTCAATGGCCGCCCCGGTACAGAGCAGGCACAGAGCGGGCAGGCGACGGTTCCCAGGGTCAGCCTCCCCTTGCACCCTGTCTCTGCAGTTTGACTTCACGTTTGTTGAAGTTTACCGCGTCAAGAGATTCCAGTTCACCTCGAAGCATGTGGAGGACGCGGACAGTGACCTGGCAGAGCGGGGCAAGCAGCGCTTTGGGCAGATCTGCACTGATAGCCCCTCGTGCTGCTGCCCAGCCAGCGGCAGCTCTTGGAACTGTGACGGGGAGGTGCTCCACAGCCCGTCCATCGAGGTCAGGTGAGCGGGGCCCTGAAACAGGCTGCAGGCACCACCCGCCTCCCGAGCCCCGTCCCAGCCAGGCACGGCGTCCCTGTAAGCGCAGTGGTCTTGCTAGGATTGGGAAGAGGCAGGCTGTGGAGTCAGGGTGCATCGGGTCTCCCACATGCCGTGCTGAGGCGTGAAGCCCCCGTTCTGCTCTTTTTCCTTGCCTCACCGTGCCCAGGGCTGTTGTCGTGTCCGTCCTGGCACTCTTTCTTTGTTGCTAAATTCCAAGCCAACAGCCCATCTATGCAGGCTTCCTGTTTCCCTGAACCCACCAGCAGGCATGATGTCTGATCCTGCTTGGGACATGGGGGAAGGTGGTGACCCCTGGAGGCAGAGGGGACACTTGAGGTGCCAAGGCCCTGAAGCCAGGGGCCCTCAGGAGCTGAGGTAGTACAGAAGGGATGAGCCCCAAGAGGCAGGAGCCATGCACTCAGCCACCTCGTATGTCAGAGGGCAGTGCAGAGCCCCTCTGGGCCAGTGCACCGGGCTGGTGCGGAACCCCAAGCCCCATGCCCCCAGAGCACCAGGCCTGCTCTTGTGGTTCCCCTGTGGTGCAGGAGTTTGTCTTCCCTGAACCAAAGCTCGATCGTGGCAGCCTGCAGTGCCACCATTCCTGATGCCCACCCAGATGGACCCTACTTGGTGAGGGCTCCCCCCGCGTGGAGAGGCCCCGGCAGCAGGGGCTCGGAGTCAGGTGTGAGTGTGAGACCCTCAGCCTGGGGAGCAGCGTGCAGCTGGAAGGGCCTGTGCCCTGGCAGGGTCTGAGGTCAAGGCGCTCCTGGTGAGGGTGCCCATCCAGGAAGCCTGGCCGGAAGTGGTGAGCCCCTGATGTCTCAGCCACTGGCACATCGCTGTCGCTCCTGTGTCTGACAGGTGATAGCCCCGGGTTCGAGGCTTTCTTCACTAGCACCCAAATGATGCAGACAGAGGCCAGCGGCCCTTGGGGCTCCCCAGGTCTGAGGTCTACGTGCTCCCCTCCTCTGGCCACGTGAGGAGCACACAGCACCCCAAAGTCTTCAGAAGCCTAGGAAACCCCCAGGCCAACCACAGTACCCATCAGACCTATCTTTTCAGATTCATTTTACAAGTTTGGGAAATCAGTTTATTACTATTATTTTGTGGTACTGCGGATTGGGCCCGGGGGTGCTGTTCAGCTGAGCTACATCCTCTTATTTCAAGGCGGTCTTGCTAAATTGCCCGGGTGGGACTGGAACTTGTGATCCTCCTGCCACAGCCTGCCTCAGTGCTGGAATGACAGGCCTGCACCACCACACCTGGCTCATGACGTTATTTTTAAATTCTTGCTTATTTACTTTCTGAAGAGATAGCAGGCTTTCAAAGTTAAGAAAGATACTCTTGAGGGCTTATGCTTCTGGGATATGGGCAGAAAGGGGGCGCTGTGGCTGCAGCCTGCACTGCAGCCTGGCAGGCCTGGGCCTGACCCGCTCCTCTGTCCTGGCTCCTGGGTTCCTCCTGGAAACAAGCCTCTTGTCCCCTGCATATGTCCTTCAGGTGTGCAGTTGCCCTGCATTGCTCCCCAGGGCCCAGTGGGCTAGGTGCTGAGGGGCAAACTGAGGCAGGCAGGTGCATGTGCAAAGGGTTTGCCAGTGGGCTGGAATCTGGTGCCCTGGGTCTCCCTGGTGTGGAGGGGCCACTGCACCCTGTGGAGCTGGGGTGAGGCAGCGTTGAACATGGAGCCCATGGAGCTGAGGCGTGGTGCTTTGTCTCTGCAGGGTCCACTGCCAGCTGGTCCGGCTCTTCGCGCGCGGGATCGAGGAGAACCCCAAGCAGGGAGCAGACAGCTGAGGAGCCGCTATCTGTCATCCACCTCACACCCAGGAAGTGGGAACATTATTTCAGAGAATTTCTGCAGACCAATTATGTGGATATGAACATTTACATTTAGAAATTTATTTTTGATAGGTAAATCTTGGTTTTAGGAACAATACCTTGTCAACACTTTTGTCTGTCTGTCATCTGAAGTCCCTGGGAACCTGGGCTGTGTCTCACATAACTGACTCTGCACACAGCACTGGCTGATTTGGGGGCATTGGCTTCTTAGATTTTAACAATCCCAACCACGCAGGTCGAAACAGCCCTCTAGCGGCTCTATTGCAATAATTTTAGACATTATAATATGGACGCTATCCAAAAATCAGGTCACCCCCTCTGGACATCAGGTAACCACCACCTGCTTGTGGCCCGCTGCACAGAGCTCTTCCTGGAGCCGTGTGTGAGCGCGTGCTGGCGAGTCTGGTCCCCCTTTATGTCCCTCCTCCGTTGTGATCAGGATGTCGCTAAGTGGTCCTCACTGTGCAGTGCAGCCCTCACGCAGCACGGTCTTGCGTACAAGTGGCACTTTGAGAGCCCCTGCCACTGAGCAGCACAGGGTGACACGTGAGCTTTAGCTCTCCACACTGGCCTTCAGTGCAGAGGCAGCAGCAGCAACTGTGTACAGTCCCGCAGGGAGCAGCCTCTGCTCCGCTCTCCAGGCGCGGCTCTGCGGATGGCCGTCTGTCCAGGCAGGCTGAATCCCAATGCCTCACATGGACAGTGTGGTGCCCCAGCTGGGCTGTGGGGTGAACAACGCAGCTGGCCCTCGACAGGAAGTTTGTGGAGTGGGGAGGTGACTTCACAGCTAGGCCCCGCCCCTGTGGAGCCAGGAGGTGGCCCCCTCCCAGCAGGGTTGCTGAGCAAGGCCCTGACCCTTCTCCTGCAGCCCAGAGTTCTCAGTTCTGTTTTTTTGTTGGAAGTGTCCTCGTTGATCCAAAGAGCATAGCAGTGTCTGCTTTGTCTTGTTTCTGCCCTCCGGGGATGCTGGCTTCCTGTTCAGCCTTGCGTAGGGTCCAGGCTTCCCCAGCCTCGCAGCGCGGGGCGTCCTCTTTCCTCTCCTTTCAGGCTGTGTCAGTAGGATGTATAGGAATAGTTTTATTTGAAATACAAGAATGTGCTGCTTAAACTTGCCCCATGTGGGCAGAGGCTGTTGCCCACGGGGTCTTGCCCAGGTGGCTGCAGGGTCAGCATCCACATGGCTCCCTTAGTTGCCGTAGCACTCGACAGACAGCAGCTATTTTTAGAATTTCTTGCATTGATTTGTATTTTAAAAGCCTATATGAAATTTCCTATTTTGTCACTCAGTCCTACCCAGACAAAAAGGCAGCTTTCAAGGTGGCTTCTAAATGGACGTTTTGCCAGGCAATCGTGCGAGGCGACGGTGTGACAGGTGATGGTGAAGACCCTTGGTGGGAAGCGTGCACACAGTGCTGCTCCCACGCACGCTTGCTCCTGCTGGGAGAAACCGTGTCTCGCTGGCGGTTCCTTGTGGGGCAGGGCGCTCTGTGCCAGTGGGCAGCAGGCCAGGCACACTGAGGACACGCACTCCTGGAGTCCCAGCTGAGCCGATGGCCTGCCGCCTGCTACCCTCAGGGTGTCCCAACATCCCTGGTGATGTTACCTTGGACCAAGGACCTCCGCGAAAGACGCTCTGGAGCATCTTTCCAGCCAGAGGCTCAAAAATCAGTGTTTGAACTGTTTCAGGTTCCTCGTGAGCGTCTGCCCTGGCCCAGAGCCGGGCCTCGCTGACATTCCTGCACTGCGCCGGGACAGCCCAGGGCCTTAGAGAGCGACAGCCCCCACTCTGCGCTGGGGTGTGGAGGCAGGCAGGGGTGAGACGGCCCCGTGGGGGCTGCCCTGTATGGCTGGTGCTCACGCATGCCCCGCTGGTGGTTCTCCACTCTGGCTCCTGTTCTGGAAGCGCTGGGGGAGGGGGCTCCGCGTCACTAATCTTGCTGGTTTCAAGATTAGAAAATAATGTATTTGCTCTGATATGTTCGGGAAGACAAAAATAAAGTTACTTTGGGCAGAATTTAGCATTTTTCTTCAACAAATTCATGTTTTCAAAGCAGAATATTGTTCAGAAGGCACAGTTTAGCAAAAAAGAACAAAGTGAGTCGGTGTGTCACTGCAACTTCTGTGGCCTGAAGCCCGGCTCCCCTGACGGCTGCCACCATGGTCATATCCACGGCGGTGCTGCTGCCTTGCTCTGGGATTAAAGTTTCCAAGGGCAAGTGGGATGCTGAAGGCTCTGCAGCTGGTCTAGGGCAGCTGCCCGGGCCCAGCGGGTCTCCAGCCAGCACAGCACTGGGGGACAGGCACGAGACCCGCCAAGGGCCACCTGCCGAAGGCCTGCATCGTGCCACTCTGCCCCGCCCCGTTTTGCCCTTGGGAACAGGTGCAGAGTCGAGCAGTGCTGGGCCTGAATCTGGCTGTGGTACCCAGCAGTTGTACAGCCACTGGGCTGAGAGCAAGTACAGGAAGACATGCCTGAGGGCAGGCCAAAGGGGCCGGGCGGTGGCATGTGGGCACAGCAAGACCACTGGAGGGGCTGAGGGTGTGTCTGCCAGTTTCCAAGGGACTCTGTCTCATCTCTGCTGTATCCTAGTGAGGAGGACAGTGCCTGCTATGGCTGGCTGGGTAGGTGGATGAGTGAGTGG
>NDGM011033172.1:0-19435 GCA_002564305.1 Octomys mimax
CAGTCAGCATGTGAGGAAACTTTGAGCTAGCATCACTCCTGGCACCATCTTGATCATCCTCACAGGGCATCACAGAGGCAAGGGAGTGGTCTTCCTGAAGTACTTGGCCAGTGGCTTGCTACTTGTGACTGGGCTTCTTAGCCTTAATCATGTTCCTCTGTGAAGAACACACCAGAAATTTGTCATTGCCACCTCTACAAAAATTGATATCAGAAAAGTGAAAATCCCCAAAAACCTCACTGTTGTTCACTTAAAGAAGAAGCTGTGGAAATCCAGACACCAGGAGGGCAAGATCTTCGACACTGAGAAAGAGAGATACCAGATTTCACAGCAGTGCAAGGTGGATCAGAAAGCAGTGGACTCAGATTTTAGTAAAAATCAAAGCTGTTCCTGAGCTCCAGGGCTACCTGCAATCTGTTTCTGCTCTGACAAATGTAATTTATTTTCATAAATTAGTGTTCTAAATTTCTTACTAAGAATCCAATGAAATACCAGATACTTTTAAAAAAATTACATAATACTGGGCTGGGGAGATAGCTTGGTAGTCTAAGTGCCTGCCGGCAAGTACAAGGACCTGGGTGTGATCCTCAGTACCACATGCCTTGTAAGCCCCAGAACTCTGGGTGCACTGTGCTGGCCACCAAAACACAGCATTGTAATGCATACCTGTAATCTCAGCTCTAGGAAGGTGAAACAAGACAATCACTATGAGTCTGAGCTGTGTAGTAAGACCCTGTATCAAATAATAAATAAATTTAAAAATTTTAAATTATGATACAAAAATTGTGTTATGTAAATGTACCAACTCCCTGTGATGAATATAACCATTTTGTACTGCAAACATGTACTAATTAAAATGAAAGTTTAAAAAGTAAAGTGAAATCAAATAAGAATTTCTAAGGATGCATTGCATTTAAATAAATATTGTGCGGTGTTTATTTCCTGAAAAGAAAAGGCTTGTGTAAAAGCTACCATTTTAGACTTGCGAATGTGGTTAGCTCATCGTCTTAGGTGTCTCCTGATGGTGCTACAAATGTGATGTTTTCTTGTTCTTAGGATTATATCTAGCAAAATTTTAGTCAACATAATTAATTGAGAACCACAAAGAATTCTTCAGAAATTCAGAATAGGAAGTCATGTTCCACTCTGTACATTACTAGGTATGAACTTAATTAACTTCTTAGCAAGAGTTTATAATGTTAACTATGCCTTACTTGGGTGATGATACTAGAGTTGATCTTTATTTTCATTTCTCTCACTTTGGTTTCCTAAAATGAAGAGCTAATATGCATTTCTATTATATTCTACTGTATAAATATATAATTGCTTGTAATCATATTTTACTTAATATACAATGTATACACTACATCTCTTTCTAAGCAGTCAATATATTGGCCTCTTGAATATTACACTATATAAAGTTATCAACCGAATCAAAAATACAAACAGACACACTAATTCTTTCATCTTATTTCTTTTTTTCCCAGAAAGCTTAGCTTTTCTCCATATCTTTTACAAAGCAGTATTTGAAACAGGTGTGATAACCTCTTTGGGGAAATCCTGGGCTCCTTAAACTATTAAAAATGGTACAGTGGGGCCAGGGAGATGGTTCAGTGGAATAAGTGCTTCTCTGGCAAGCTCAAGGGCCTGAGTTCAACCCCTGGTTCCACCAAAAAAAAAGGTACAGCTTAGACTTCATTTGAAAACAGAATGGTATACTGCAGGACAACAAATCTAGTAATAATTAGAGTTAACAGGTAAATGCAATAAATCTGTGTTTTTGAACAACTAGTGTGTAATTTGATGGGAGTATCAACAGTACACTGCACCAAGAATGAAAATGCTACATGAAAGCTCCTAATTTGCAGTAGCTTTTATGGAGATATAATTTTCCATTTAAAATGTAAAAATTCTCTGTTCAAAAACAGTTGAATAATTATGAAAATGTAAGTAATCCTTTTCAAAATGTAATTATAATGAGGGAGACTTCCTTCGCTTCAGTGTTTTATGCATGTGTTTGGTTCCATAAGCAAACTAATTAAAATGTTACAAGACACTGTGAAACACTAGCATTTTAGATGGAAAGCAGTTGTACTCCTGGCAAACACTATTTCTTGTTACTAAGGAATTTTCAATGTAGTTATAATAAACTATTCAGCCAAGCAAACCAAAAATAAGAGCCAAAATCATGCTCTCAGCTTTGAGATCTGGAACCACATGCCACTGCATAGCTGTGAATTTTCTAAGTACAAAATGAGATGAAAACCACATTTGTTTTGTTAGCAAACATTTGAGACTTCTGTGCGTATGTTTGTGTATTTGTGTATGTGTGTGTGTGTTTGTGTGAGACAGAGATAAAACTGCAGCAATTATACATCTAAATAAGTGAAATAATTCTTATTATTAATCTTACTGTTTTATGTTGATTGCATTGTAATCTTATTGTTTCATGTTGATTGTTTTTCATGATTTGTAATTGGCCAAATGGCTGGGGAAATAATATTTTCATCACCAACAGAAATGGGCTAGCACAACAGATAATAAGATGAAGAACTGTACACTGGTGTAGTCTCAATATTTGGCGCTTGTCTTTTGTTCAGGAAAAAAAAGGAAAGACACAATAAAAACAATAAGAGTTGAAATACAAGATAATAGGACATAAACAATGGCTATTGTATACTCTTTTCCTTAGTCATTTCTCAGATTACCAGATATAGGCATATAACACTGATCAAACAATATAAACACAAACCATTCCTTTCAATGAACTAATAGAAATTAGTACTATAATTACCTTAGCTATTGTATATATAGATGAATATATTTTTTCTTCTCCCTTCAGAGTTGTTCTTTCCTTTTAAACAGTTTCTTTCCCTTTTATGTATCTTGGATTTTATTTAATTTTTAAATTTCTTATACTAGGGGGATGATATGATGTTTACAAATGCAAGTATTATTTATTTCTCTTACAAGTATTGTCTCTAGTAGCACCCATTTACCTACAAAAGATTGGAGTTTGTCTTTTTTTGTATGGAAGTAGCACTCCATTTTATAAAAATATGTTGTTTCTTTATCCATTCATCAGCTGTTGGGCATTAGGGTTGTTTCCAGGACTTAGCTATTCCTACAAATGTATGAATTACCAAAACTGAACCAAGAAGATATAAAAATTCTGACCCAATATCAGTTAATGAAATAAAAAAATAAAAAGACTTGCTAACAAAGAAAGGTCCAGGTCCTGATGGATTCACAGCTGAATTCTACAAGAAATTTAAAGACTATTTAATGCCAGGACTCCTCAACCTGTTTAATGAAATTGGAGAGGAAGCAATTCTCCCTAACTCATTCCTAGCAGCAAGTATTACTCTGAAACAAAAACCAGAGAAAGGCTCAATCAAAAAAGAGAACTACAGGCCACTCTGCCTCCTGAACACAGAGGGAGGATTTTTGCATAAAATGCTAGCAAACAGAGTGTAGCAAATCATCATGATTATACACCATACCAAGTGGGATTCATCCCAGGAATGCAGGGATGGTTCAACATATGCAGATCAATATACATGATACATCATATCAACAGAGCTAAAGACAAAATTCACGTGATCATTTCAATAGTTGTAGAAAAATATTTTTGATGAAGTCTAAAACTTATTCATGATTAAGAAAACCTACAGAGAATCACAATAGATGGTCTTCTCCACAATCTGATAAAAGCCATAGTCATGGTTTGGGGTTTTTCTTGCAAAGTTAATAATATACTACAGGACACATTTTATAATATTTTATAATGAATCACCCAAAGAATTATATACATCAAGTGCAAGAAACCTATCCACACACTAAACACTAAAGAATCCAGCTGAGGGCCTAGAGTGCCTAACGAGTCTTCTCATAAGTCCAACTGGAGGCCTAGAGCCTACAACAATGTCTCATGTAGGCTGGCTTCATGGATCTGTGCTGAAAAGGCCAAAAGCTCAATGGTGAGAGCTAGAAAGTCTATGTCAGCAGGATGCAGGGTCTGTGCTAGTAGGCTGAGGTATCTGAACTGGAGCTGGGAAGCAATGCTCAAGGTAAGCACCACAGCTCCCCCAAAAGTACCACAGCCATCCTCAGCAACAAAGAGGTCTTGAGCTCCTCCAGAGATGAGAAAAAATGAATTCCCATTAGGAAAGCCAATGGGACAAACTTCTTCACGAGGCTGAGCAGCATACCATCTTCCCTTCTGGAGCCAGGAAACAATGCTCAAGATGAGGACCAGAGCTCCTCCAAAGTTCATCAGGAAAACCAGCATGACAAAGTCTTCCAAAAGCATATCTCAAGAGAACTAATAGAATTCAACAGTTCTAACAGCTTCTCCAAATAGCAATCCTAACAGTGTTTCAGTAGCTTCTCCTGTTCTGCCTTTATGCTCCTGGGAACAATCCTCAGGTGGGCCTTCCACACTCAACACTACACTAGTTTAATTTAGCTGGGTATAATATTTTGACCATCACTTATAAATCCAACACAGCCATCTATGACAAACCAATAGCCAACATCACATTAAATGGAAAAAACTGAAAGTTTTTACTCTAAAATCAAGAATAGGGCCAGCCAAATAGCTCAGCAGATTAAAGCATCTGCTTAGGCAGTTGCAGTGGCTGAAAGTTTGATCCTCAGGTCTGCTGTGCCAGCCCTGCCTCCAGGGCACACTGAGGCTGCATTGAGACTGGGGATGGTGGTGCACACCTGCAATCCCAGCACTTGGGAGTCGGTAAACAAGAGGATCACTACGAGTCCGATCTATGCAGTGAGACCCTATACACCCTGTACACCTTGTCCTAAATCCAAATAAATAAATAAATAAATAAAATCAAGACTAAGACAAGGTTGTCCACTATCACCTCTCCTATTAAGTATACTTCTGGAACATTAGATAAAGTGATTAGACAAGACAGAGTAATAAAAAGAATAAGAATGGAAAAGGGAAAAGTTAGGTGATTATTATTTGCAGATGATATGATAGTCTACATAGAAGGCCTCAAAAACTCCACCAAAAGTTTCTGAGAAGTAATAAGAAAATTTAGTAGCATAGCTGGATACAAAGTCAACGGTCAAAAATTAATAGTCCTGTGTAACAATGGCACTTGTCTTGAGAGCCCTGTAATTAAGAAGCACATAGACAATGTTTATTATGAAAGGTGCATGCAAAATATTGCATTTGGAATATAAATGTCTATCCTGTCACTGTTTAGTGAGTCCAGTCATGCTTTGTCCAAGATTTACTCAGTGAGAGAGTTACCAATTCTATTTGTACAAAGTGGACCTGCAGTGTTAAATGAGTCAGTAATAGTGCCTGCCTGCATGAATTTTACAGTCCAGTTTATTAAAAGGAAGTGCACTAGTGAATCACAAACTCTGGGGCTGAGGTACCATGGTTTGTTTATTATTTATTTGTTTAAATATTCTCTTAAAAGAGTTTATTATGAACCAGTTTCACAGGCTACAAGGAAATAAAAGGACTATGTAAAGCCTCATAGGAAACAGGCAGGGAGCAGAGGAGGGTCAAGATGAGTCTAGGGCCTTGGTGGGTGCATTCCAGAGGGAGGGGGTCCTCGCATACCTGAGGAAGGGGAGTGCACACCTCTGTGGCGGGCATGCCCATAAGGGTCCCTTGTCTAGGAGGGATCCCCACTGAGGCAACCATGGGTGGTCAAATGCTAGGAAGAGGGTCCATCATTCCTGGAGGGGGTGCCCCTTGGCCCACAGGGGAGGAGGACCCACATAGCCAGGTAGGTACTGACTTGGGTCCCTACAATACAGTTGCAACAGTGCCTCTTCCTTGTGGGGTCGTCACCTTTTGGGATGGCCCAGCAAGTCCTGCAGGAGTCTATGGCATGGGAACACCAGCTGGGATTCCTCTACCCACAGTCCTACTGATTCCTAGCACCCCCCCCCCCCAGANAAACTCCAGAAAGTCACACTCAAGCAATGCCAATATCTTTGGGAGGAGGTCCTGCCACTGTCACAGAGACCAGGTTCTCCCCTTATAGCAGCACCAGACAGAGGACACGTTTCTCTTCCCTTCTGTTTGCTTGGAGTTCTTTGGCTTGGTCTTGAATTCATCACAGTCACAGAGGATCAAGTTAATATGCTTGTCAAAGCCTTAAAGCTGCCAATGAAGACCCAGCTGTCTTGCAGGATGCACCTCAGCCTGTAGTCAGTGTGCTGCAGCATCTTGCTGCTCTTGCTCACCGTCACAGTGGCGGTTCTAATGGTTTGGATATGAGCCAGATTCTCCTCCTGAGAGGCCTGCACAGAGCCAGCAGCCCATTTCCCACCACTGAGGTACCATGGTTAAACACTGACCTTTCTATTGTTTGTTTAATCATAATGAGATAACTATTCTTTCTAGTATCTTCCTTGAGGAATGACAGTCCTATCTCATCCAGTTGTTGTGAGAGTAAATGAATTAATGGGTGTATCTAATATATAATTTCCAGCCCTTAGAACGTGTAGGTTATTTGCCTTTAATTTACCTCTATTATAATGCAGTAATGCTACAAATATCACCTAAATCATAATATGCCATGTATTTTTTTCTTACAGTGTTGGGGATTGAAATCAGAGCATTTGAACTGAACTACAACTCAGTCTTTTCTTTCTTTCTTTCTTTTTTTCCTTTTTTTAATTTCAGGAAGGGTCTCACTAAGTTGCTAGCTTGCTTTGGTTGTACTTACCCTGTGATCCTTCTGCCTCAGCCTCTTAGAATGCTGGAATTATAGACATATATATCCATAATCAGCTATAACATCTGATTTTACTCTAGGTAGACAGCCAGTATATTTCAAAAATCATAAAAGTCTTAAGAGATCTAAAATATCTGTGAACATATGTAAACATTTATTATTTATTCTAAAGGTAAAGCATAAAAGTGTAATCCCGCTATAACTCCAAAGTCATGTTATATAAGATAGAAGGTAGAAAAACAATAACTGACAGCAGTCAAAAGCGTAAAAAAAAAATTTCCGAGTCAGGGGGAAATCACCACTTTGAAATTGTCATGATTTGTTACAACTATCACTTATTCAGGCTTACTAATGTGTAAATTATTACATGCCTTAGATTTCATGGCAGTAAACCCTTGCAGAAACCCATTTATCCCATTAATAAAAGGCTATAGATCAGTTAACTTAAGAAACGTTTCCAGAATATCTGGACAGTGATCTGAGAATAATCCCAGGCTTGCTGAGGCTGAACTTCACATGACTGTATTTCACTATTATTCACGTAATATTTTGTACATAGTCCCAAGTCATTAAATGTTCTTAACAAATGTGTTTTCTGATATTTATAAAGTGTTGTAGCTATACCTATATCAAGTTATTTTTTCTGCCTTGTTGAATATTTATTTCATTTCTAGTCCCTTATAGTCCCCTATCTGCAATAAAATCTTCATGTATACATTTTAGTATGCATGGTTTATGAGTTTCTAAATGTGAATTATATGAAGTGGAGTCACCAAATCAAAGGATTTGCACATTTTTAAACCCCTATTGTAGTCAGAGTTTACAAGAAAAACAATATAAAACACGTAGTTTATAGTTATATTTTGTAATAGTCAACCACAGAGACACATACAAAGAGAGTGCAGGAAATATGTCCACAACCGATGACCTAAAAAATCCAGATGAAGGCCTGGATTCACAGCGATATCTTTCATAAGATCAGCTGAAAACCTGGACAATGTCTCATGTAAGTGTATGTTACAGAACTGCACTGGGAAGGCCCAAAGTTCATTGGTGGAAGCTAGAAAGTCTATGCCAGTGGGTTGAAGGATTAGTGCCAGTAGGCTGAAAAATTGGCATTGGAGCCAGGAAGAAATGCTCAAAGTAAGCATCAGAGTTCCTCAAAAGTGAATTGTAGCCATTCTCAGCTGCAAGGTCCTGAGCTCCTTCAATGATGAGAACGTCCAAGTTCATAACAAGAAAGCCAGCATGACAAGCTCCTCCATGTGAGCTAGTAGCACCAAGATAACCAACAGCTCCCAAGCAGCTTCTTCAGCACTGCCTATTATGCTGCTGGCCATCATTCTCATGTGGAGACCCCACACCCAAACCACAATGATTCAGTTCAGCTGGTTGTTACAAGTTGACCATTAGTTATCAATCCACCACAACTCTTTACTGCAAACTGCCAAATCATCCACCAGAAATATAGCAGTTATCTCTCCCTTCAATATTATTTCTGGGAAATTGAAGAGCAGACAGGGAAGTCCCATTGAAAGGCAGGGACTTGTGATCAAAGATTCAGTTGCTGTGGTCAGAAGCCAGTTTCAGTTGAGTTAAATGGGAGTGGAAGCTCCCGTGGCACTGTACTCTCACTGCTGAAGGGAGACACAAAACAGGATCAGAGGAGTTATTAGGGTTTGAGTACTCAGATTGTCTGGCACAGGAGCTACTGGGGAAGCACATATGAAATGTCTCATTGGAATATCAAATCTGTGTTCCAATCAAGTATCCCACTGGCTTAAGTTTCTTGAGGTATTCATTAATGTCATCTTATGGTGTATTAGGCTAGAAGATCTATCTAAGGATAGTCAGAATTAGGAAAAGAAAACAAAACAAAATAGCACAGATTTATTCACTAACATCCTGATAGAAATTATGAATGGCAATTTTCAAAATGTAAGGAAATATTTTAAATACAAGTAAGTTATCCTTATAAAATACCAATTATGATAAAAGAGAAATTCGCTAAGGCATATCATCACTAAATTCATAGATATCCGGTAAAAAAAAAAACAAACCAAAAACCCCACAAAATTTTAGAGACAGAGAAAAACAAACAAAAACAAATGTAAAGATAAACCAATCAGAATCACTTTGAATAAGTATTTCAAGCCTTAAAGCAAATAACTTCCAGCTCAAATTAACTTATGCAGCAAAGCTATTCTTCAATGTAGCTGAAAAAATAAACAATTTTCACGAAAAAGATGAAATTATAAGATGTATGAGTGTGAAACTAGTTCTAGAGAAAATGTGCAAGAATACTCTTTTTTTTTTTTTTTTGCGGAACTGGGGGTTGGACTCAGGCCCTTGTGCTCGTCAGACAAGCACTTATTCTACTGAGCCATCTCCCCAGCCCCAAGAATACTCTCAAAAGAACAGACAGACTGGACACCTAAAAACACAGGAGAAACTGGTGAGGTGAATGGATAAACAAACAAACAAACAAAAAACAAAACACCAAAATAACATGAAAAGTAAAACAAAAAATATACCAACAGAAAAAGAAGCCAATGATAGTAAGTAATACACATATCTCAGTAATATCTCTCATTGTTAATGGTCTCAACTCAAAAGAAAGACTGGGAGATTGGATAAAAAACAAAATCTGACAATTTGTTGCATTCAAGAACCTCGTCCAATCCCAAACTATATTCATACACTAAAAACTAAAAGATTGAAAATTATATTCCTTCCACTAGACCTCCCAAAAAGAGTGGATAGCAGTTTTAATATCAGGTGTGGCAAACTTCAAATTAAAACAGGTTGGAGGGCTGGTAGATGGCTCAGTGGTCTAAAGCACCTACTTAGAACAAGCTTAGCAAATCACAAGGACCGCGGTTCAATCCCCCAGCACCACATGCCAGCCAGCCCCGCTCCCTGGTGGGCTCAGCTGGACACACACACACACACACACACACACACACACACACACACAAATAAATAAAATAAAAATAACAGGTTGGGAGATACAAGAAAGTCACAACATGCTAGTTAAAGGAACAATCATACAGGAAGAGATAACACTGATACATATACATATGCACAGATCTTCATAAAACAAAAATTGCTGAAATTAAAACATCAAATAATCATTTACCTAATAGGGTAACTTGGGGATTTTATTACTGCACTTTTGCAAAGAGACAGATCCACTAAACAAAAGCTGATAAAGAAAATACAGAGCTAGACACTGGAACATATGAACTTCATAGACATATACAGAGAGTTACATCCCTTTGCAGGGAGAATATATTCTTTACAGCAGCACATGATACTTTCTCAAAAGATATATTCTAGTTCACAATACCTATTTAATTAAGTATAAAATAACTGAAATAATCCCATGCATACTATGAGACCACTGTGCAAAGAAAACAGAAATCAAAGACAGACGAAATTTCAAAAAAGATATTAAAAAAAACTCCTGAAAAACTAACAATACATTTCTTAACAACAGTGAGTCACAGAAGAAATCAAAGAATAAATTAAACATTATTCATTATTCATTTTATGTATTTAGTACAGAGTCTCACTGTGTAGCTCGGACTTGTAGTGATCCTCCTGTTTTCATCCGCCCCAGTGCTGGGATTTCAGGCCTACGCCACCACACCCAGACTCAGTTGCCCTTTCAGTGTGCTCCAGGGGTAGGGCTGGCATGACATGTGGGACCTGGGATCAAACCATAGTCCCTGTGCTTGCTAAAGCAGGCACAGTCCACTGAGCCATCTCGCCAGCCCTTAAAACACTTCTGAAAGTTAGTGATAATGACTGTACAACTCAGCAACATCTCTGGGACACAATGAAAGCTGAGAAACTTTCTTTCTAAAATGAAAGTTCATCACAATTAATACTCATATTAGGAAAACAGAGCAAGTATATAGGGAAGACATCATGAAATATCTTAGGATGCTTGAAATACAACAACTAACCAGCCCCAAACCAAAATTACGGAGAGAAATTATAAATAAGAGAGCATAAATCAATAGAATAGTGACTAAAACATTAAAAAGAAGTAATGAATCAAAGAGCTGGTTCTTTGAACAAATAAATAAAGTAGATGAACCCTCTGACTGACTACTAAGACAAAAACACACAAAGTTAACATCAAAGCAATTACAAGTGAAACAAGTGAAATCACAACAAGCTCTATTGATATATAGGAGACAGTAACTACTCCAAAAAATTATGTTCCATCATTCCATCTCAACCGATAAAAAATGGCTAACATCAAGAACTCAGCCAATAGCAAATGCTGGAGAGGCTGTAGAAAAAAAAGGAACACTTCTGCACTGTTAGTAAAAGTGCAGACTGGTACAACCACTGTGGAAATCAGTATGGGGATTCCTTAAAAAGCTAGGATTGGAGATCCCATTCAAGCCCGCTACTTCCATTCTGGGAATGTTCCTAGAGGATCTAGAAACCTAATACCAATATATATACACCTATGTTTACAGTATCACAATTTGTCATAGGTAAATCCTGGAAACAACCCAGATGCCCATTAACTGAAGAATAGATAAAGAAGTTATGGTATTTTTACACAATGGAGTTTTATTCAGCTATAGAACAGAATACATTTGAGTCTTTTTATTGGTAAATGGATGCAACTATAGAACATACTATTTTTTAAAGAGAGTACAAGTTAGAATAAGAACATAAAAATTACAAGTGATATGTGAAATATATCAGACCTGCTTGTGCAAACATCACATTTTCTCCTTAGTGTGAGAAAATGTGTTTTTTGAAAACAAAAAACCAAAATAATTGTGTCCTGCACTTGCCAGGAAAGCACAAAGGCCTAAATTCAATCCCTAGTTCTGCACCAAAAAAAAAAAATTGTGTCCTAAAAAATTAGCAAAAGTTGAGGAAATTGATAAAGTTCTACATTCATACAAACTATAAAGCCTTACACAAGAAGACATCATGCTTAACAACTCAACAACTAGCAATGAAATTAATTTAGTATTCTAGAAAATCTAAATCCAGGAAAAGCTATGAATTCTAAAAAAAATTTTAAGTTTTTATGCCACCACAAATTGAAAAAGAAATTGAAAGTAATGGAGTTCTAAATTCATTTATTGAAGGTAGTATCACCCTGATCCCCAAACTAGATAAAGACTTGATTTAAAAAGAGAACTCAAGGCCAATCTCTTTATTTAACATAGACACAAAAATTCTCAAGGAGATATTAGCAAATAGAATGGAGCATATTATCAAAAACAGGAGACATCACAGTCAAGAAGGTTTCAACCCAGACATGCAAGGATGTTAGATGCACAATATCAGTAAATCAAATACATCACATAAACAGGAATGAAGTAAAAGAACATATGGTCATAAACATAGATAAAAAAAGACTTTAGAAAAACTCTAATATGTCTTCATGATAAAGTCCCTGAATGACATAGGTACAGAAGAACCATACCTATATGACAAAGGCTGTTTATGACAAACTGATAGCCAGAATTATATTAAGTGTCAAAAACTAAAATCATTACTCCCCAAGTCAGACAGAAGGATGTCTAACATTACCTCTTCTATTCAATACAGTGCTTGGAACATTAACCATAACAAGTAGGTAAGATAAAGTTAAAAAAAAAAATAAGGATACACCTAGGAAAGGAAGAACTCAAATTATCATTATTTGCAGATGACATAGAAGACCAAAATCTCCTAGAACTGAAAAAGAATTTTACCAAAATAGTATGATACAAGATCAACAGACAAAAATCATTAGAATTTGTGTAGATCAACAATGAATGAGATCAGAGAGAAATAGTGAAGACATTTCCTGTGATGGGCTTGAAGAACCATGAAATATCTAGGAATTAACTTAGCCAAGGAAGTTAAAGGTCTCTACAAAGAAAGCTTCACTGTTCTGAAGCAGGAGGTTGAAAAGGATTTCAGAAAATCGGGCCAGCAAGATAGCTTAAGGGACTAAGGCAAGCACTTAAGGGACTTAGGCAAGCACAGGGGATGCCCAGCCCCACATGCTGTGCTGGCCCCATCCCTGGGCACTCTGAGTCAGCCACCAAGAGGAGCAGGCCCCTAATCCCAGTGCTGGGGAGGTTGAAAACAGGAGTATCACAAAGAGTCCTAGCTATGTAGTAAGACCTTGTAACAAACAAACAAACAAACAAACAAATAGTTCCCCAGTTCCTGGATAGGTAGAACCAATATTGTTAAAATGGCCATTCCAAAACTGTTACATAGCCTGTAATCCCAGCTCTTGGGAGGCTGTGAACAGGTGGATCACTACCAGTCTGATCTAGTAGTGAGACCTTGAACACCCTATAGACCCTTCCCTAAAATAAAAATTAAAAACACTGTTACACAGATTCAATGCAGTATCAATCAAAACACAAACAGCACACCATACAGATCTAGAGAAAATGATCCCAAAATTCATGTGGAAACGAGGGAGTTTAGTAGTAACAAAAGGAACTTCAGGTAACAAAATAAAAGTAGGTGGCATAGCAATACTAGACTTCAAACTACTACAAAGCAATAGTGACAAAAATGGTACTGGAACAAAAACAGACATGTGATCAATGAAACAGAACTGAGGATACAGAACCTTCTCTCATTATATTCAACTATTTGATCTTTGACAAAGAGGCCAAAAGCATATATTGGAAGAAAGATAGACTATTCAAAAAATGGTGGCAGGAATACTCATTATCTTAGAATAGTGAACTAGACCCTTATTTCTCACCACATGATACATTAAAGTCAAATTCAATCAAAGATCTAAATTTTAAAATAAAAATATTGAACTACCTGGAAGATAAAACAGTTTTAAAATACTTGAAGACACGAATGTACCAAAGCTTTTCCCAAAGAGAACCTCAATTGTACAATAAATAACAGAAAATAGCAAATGGGATTATATAAGACTAAAAATTTTCTGTATAAGAAAATAGTAGATTGAAGAGACAACCTACAGGATGGGAAACATTCTGCCAAGTTCTCCTCAAACAGCGGAGGACTAACATGAAGAATATACAAAGACTCAAACAAACTCAACCACCTAAAATTAAAGGCCCAGTCAAGAAATGGGCAAGAGAAATGGACACTGAACAGAGGGAGAAGTACGAATCGTCAACAAATATATAACAAAAAAAGCATTCAATATCTGTGGTAGAACTGCACATGAAAACAATGCTAAGATTTCATATTGCTCTGGCAAGAATGGCAACCATTAGGAAATCAAACAATGGTACATTGTGGTATAGCTGTGTTGCAAAAGGAACCTTCCTTCACTGTTTGTGGGAATGCAAACCAGTACAAACATAGAAGTCAGAAGGGAGATTTCTCAAAGAATTTAAAGTAGAAATTTCATTTGACCAAGCTATCCTCCTTCAAGGTATAGGATTCTTCCAAAAAGGGCTTAAGTCATTATAATATGTCTATACCCACACACCAAAGTTTATAGCAGCACAGTTGAAAATAACTAATTCCTGGGTTCAGCTTCTCTGTCTTTAACAGATGACTAGATAAAGAAAATGTGGTATCTATGTATAATGGAATACTACTGGGCTATGAAGAATGACAAATTTGAGAGATTTATAGAAAGGTGGGTGCTTTTAGAAAGTAAATGTTGAGTGAAATAAAACAGACTGAATGTAGGCTAGCCAAATAGCTCAGTGGATTATAGCACCTGTAAGCAGGCGCTGGGGCCAGGGGTTCAATCCCCTGGCCTACCGTGCCGGCCCTGCCCCCAGGGCACTCTGAGAAGGCAATTGAGACTGGGCGTGGTGGTGCGCACCTGTAATCCCAGCTCTTGGGAGACTGTAAACAGAGGGATCACTAGCAGGCCAATCTAGTAGTGAGACCCTGAACACCCTGTGGAACCTTCCGTAAAATACAAGAAACCAAACCTAAACAAAAAACAGACTAAATGAGATAAACTAGACACCATATGGTGTCTCTCATTAAAGAGAAGCAATTTTAAAACAAAGAAAATTATGAAGGATGGATAGAACAAGGGAGATAGCGCAGTAGAATAAATGCTTGCCTGGACAGCACAAGGTCTTACGTTTGATTCCTGGTACCACCAACAAATAAAAATAATAAATAAATAAATAAGGGATAGAAAGTGTCAAGGAACAAAGGTGAAGTGTGAGGAGGAAGGGAAAGGGAAATGAGAAGAATAAAGAACCGTGATGCAGGAGCCTAATAAAGCAAATTAAGCATTGTATGCTGTTACATGAGCTAGGCCAAATAATATCAACAAGTGTGAAGAATTGAACAGGGGAACTAAACAAAGGGGATGCAGACTGAAAGGGAAGGGGATTAAAAAGAAGAAATAAGTTGTGATGTGTGCATGTAATCATGTCCCAGGAAGATTACAAACTACATGAATTATAAACATGCACTATAAAATAAGATAAGTATTAACAATATTCTACAATATGCAATGTATTATTGTAACTGTCCTACTAACCTGCTTTTAAATTCTCATTGCTATTTCTTTCTCAGTAAAATTAATTTAAAAATATTCTATTGATTTCATTTGTATTCTTTATTTTCACTGAAGTACTATGTGAATAAAATATCACTGGGAACAACACATGTGGGAAATAATTTAATACTTATATCTATCTTGTGGTTTTATTCTCTTAGTGTTGAGGAACTGTACTAAGAAGTTATTTAAGGGGCTGGGGAGATGGCTCAGTGGAAAAGGACTTGCCTGGCAAGCGCAAGGGCCTGAATTCAATCCAGGGTTCCAAAGGGGGGGAAAAAAAAGAAGTTATTTAAATCAAACTAGCAATATCAAATATTCTAATGTCAGGAATTTACATCGCATTAAAACATACCTACATTATCTTCAGATAATACAGAATAAAAACAGTTTTGTTTTAAGTATCCTTAAAACAGAGGCAGACTGGCATGATAGCTCAGCAGACTAAGCTCCTGCTTTGGCAAGTGCAGGAACCAGTGTTCCATCCCAGATCCCTCAGGCTGCGCCGGCACCACCTCCACGGCGCGCTGAGCAGGTGACAGAGTCCAGGCGTGGTGGAGCGTGCCTGTAATTCCAGTGCTGGGGAGACTGCATAGAGGAGGATCATTACTAAGAGTTGGAACTGTGTAGTGAGACCCTGTACCAATTACACAAAATGAAAAAAATGAAAATAAAAAGCAGAGGCAACAGTAGATAAGCCATCAACCTAACATAAAAATAGTTTGTCAGTGAAAACCTTAGAAAATATTTTGCCATGTGACATTTAAATGTAGTGTAATGCTCTTGGCTTTTTATTGATAAAACCAACAAGAGAACCTCCAGGGAAATGCTGTAGCTCAGTGAGGTTGACTCATGTTCTTGGCTGACCGTCTACATTGCGATCGTGACACTTGGTATAGGATCAGCAGGGCTTTTAAATTTGCTAAATCCAAATGAGCAAATAAATATTTCAATAGGATGGCCATAGTTTGGGATCAGAGTACTACATTGTTCTTTTTCTTAAATGTGCTTAGAGCGCAAAAGAATTTCTGTTTTAGTAGAATTTTAAAGTAAGGCAAGAATTTGTCTGTGTATGTGTGTATGAATGTGCAATTAATTTTCTTTTTGCTTTTTTTAACTTGTGTATTTCTAAGAATGATGGTTTTTAAATGCCTAAAATGCAAATGTAAAATATAAAAAGTTACAAAGCAATAGCTCAGCAGATTAAAGAGCCTGCAAGCAGGTGAAGTGCCCAGGGTTTGATCCCTAGGCCTGCTGTGCCGGCCCCATCCCCAGGATGCGCTGAGATGGCAATTGAGACTGGGTGTAGTGGCGCACACCTGTAATCCCAGTGCTTGTGAGGCTGTAAACAGGCGGATCGCTATGAGTCTGATCTGGCAGTGAGACCCTGAACACCCTGTAGACCCTTCCCTAAAAAAAAAAAAAAAACTGGTACAAAGCAAGCTGACATTCAAATGTTGCCAAGTGCATCATATTGTTTTACATGAGTTCCCTTCTGCCAGTTGTCATCTTCTTCGCCACCTCTGGACTTCTTCCCTCATCCTGCTACATTTCCCTCTCTTTTTCCTCTATTTCCTCTCTTCTTCTTACTGTTTCTTTTGTAAAGATAGTTTTACTTAAAGAAAAATTTTCTGGGTTAACCAATTCTGTTTTAATACATGCTGTGTCTTTTTTAATTTTTATGTATTTGATTGTTGCAGGGTCTCACTACACAGCTTGGACTCATGGTTATCCTCCTGCTTTCAACCTCACCAGTGCTGGGATTACAGGCCTGTGCCCCTATGCCTGGACTCTGGCTGGCTCAGCCTGCCATGGGGTCGATGCTGACACAGCATGTGGTGTTTGGATCAAACCACGGTCCCTGCGCTTTGCCTAAGCTTGCCTAAGCAGGTGCTTTAGTCCACTGAGCTATCTCGCCAGCCCCATGCTGTGCCTTTTAAGGCCCTATCAATGAGAACTTTAAATGTAATTTGCTTAAAATTTCAATGAATCAAAATTTATATTTATGATTTGACAATAAATCCTATTATTATCAGTGGATTGCAATGCCAGAATAGGATCCTGGTTACTTACTTACAAAGGTAATGTATACAGCATTTTTTCTGCAAAAGAAATACATAGAGACCCACTAATTTTCTTATTCATATGTGGAAGAAACACTTTTAAAGCTAAGAGTAAGGTAGAATCTATAGGTTTTAGGGGAGTTTCTATCATTGGAAAGTTAGACTAAGACAAAAAAGAATACTTTTGAATAAAATGTAAATAAAAATTTGCATTAATTCTTAACAAACTGGTGGGAGTACAAGTCTGTGCTTTTATAAACTGACAACATCCTTGGGAAATAAATGTAACACAACAAGAACCCACTTATTAATTTAATTGCATAGTTCTTGAAAATAAGACATCATTTTCATAAAAGATGAGTTCAGCAATTATAATTCAGCATTTACCCTTTATGCCACACTCTACCCCATAATCACTTAGCCGTTGTCTCTATAAATCCCTCTCTGAAAATTAAACATGAGGGACAGGCCCAATGCACAATTTTTAGAACATTAAGTCTAAGATACTAAGTCTAAGATATTAAAAGCCACTGCTTTTCTTCCAATAGGCATTTGTAAACCTTGAATGGGCTTTAGAATATTTAATAGCAGCAGAGGAAATTCACTTTAGGCCATTATTTTGTGGTTGGTCCCTATCTCTAAAGACTGACTATTCACAGATACTTAGTCTTAAAAGCTGTTTATAATTTTCTATCTTGAAATTGCCATTTTGAGATTTGACTGTAAATGTAACGGGAAAGAATAGCAGTGTTTGTGTACTTAAATACAGCCTGAGGGACTCACCTTCTGGTTATACTTCCACATGATGGTCTGGGCTTAGAGACTTCTTCAGTCTCTGGAAATGTTTTTCATGAACAAGGAAAAAATAAACACTATTTAGACAACCCGTGTGCTGCTTAACATATCTGAAAGGACAAGGAAGGAAGGTACTTAGCTAGCTAGAACAGCTGTGCTAATATAAAATGTCTGTCCTTAATGTCAACTACAAAGATGTCAATGGAAAAATGGCTTTGGGACTTTCTTAATTAAATGATAATCTAGGTTGGTGTTTCCATAAATATTTTATTTAATGAAATGCATCTAACGTTTTAAATATGCATGACACACTATTTCATATGTATAACCAAGAAGACAGGTGTTTCCAGAGACGAGTTTTGAAGTGGGCTTTTATGATTGTATGCAAAAGACTTTGGATAATTATGCAATTATCCTTTGTAAGTATAGTAACAAATGAACAATAGGCATGGTCAGGAAAGAAAATAAGTTGAGTCGCAGATAGAACATAAAAACTATTGTGCCAAATAACAATTTTAAAAAGTAATTAAGGAATAGAAAAAGACTTAGAAAGATTTTTGCTTGTTTTGAAACTTTTGCTAGAGTCTGAGCATAACAGTTCAGTGATACTGCCCCTTCCTGGCAAGCATAAGTTCTTCAGTTTGATTTTCAGCATGCGCACGCGCGCACACACACACACACACACACACACACACAAGTTTAACTAGATTGCTGAATTCTTTTTCTAAAAATGGGAAAATATTTAATAATGTAAAATAACAACCCTTAAAATATGTAAATGAGCTTGAAAAATAACAAAATAAAGGGAAGAATTGAAAAGGAAAATAGTGTGCTGCATAGAAACTGATGCAAAAGTAATAAAGAAATGTCAGAAAACAAATGAGGTTTTAAAAGACACTCAAGGTTGATGTCAAGGATTTGGGGTTATGTAAGATGGGGGGAAGGTTATGTCATCAATTTCACTAAGAGATTTGAATTTGGGTTTTTATAATCCTCACTTATGTACATTTTTTATAAGTATAAACTGTTAATATGACTGAAAAAAGGAAACTATACCAAAAGGTATAACCAGAGAATGCTCAAGTTCATTTACATCCCTTTTGCATTTTTAAACTCATTCGTACTTGTAACCACGAAGGTGAGTTTTTTGTCCTTCCCATGTTTCTGTGTGCAAAAATAAGAGATGCCCTCCTACATTTTGCTTTTACTCCATTTATCAATACATTCTGAAAGTCAATCCATAAGCATTAGTAAACATCCTATTCATTCTTTTTATTTTATTTTTTTTCAGATTAAAAATCTTTTATTTTTACATGTTTAGATAGCATAAAACAAAAATCAGG
>NDGM011033174.1:0-17500 GCA_002564305.1 Octomys mimax
AATAATTGGTATGTCATGACAAGAAGTACATATTTAGAAGCCCAGGATGGCAGGCACTCCAAGCGTGACCCCTCTATTACACATGGCCATCCTCAGTGCAGCCGCCTGGCTCACGGGCACCAGCACATACAGTTAGTCAGGGTGAGAGTCTCACCAGCCAACCGCTAGTCTCAAAAGCGTGCTGATGTCCCCCAGGATCACTGCTCCACCCATCTCGTGCATATAAATGCATGACTTTGCCCCTGTCATGATTCTCAGCATTTCTGGGCTGGGAATTCTTGTGGTCGTATGCCTCTCTTCCCAGTCCCACATCAGAAAACACAGACCACACTAGGACCAGGCTTCCTTCAGCAACTAAAGTCTGATGGCGAAGGATAGCACAGAGTTACCTAAATTAAATGGATACACATGGTGAAACTGGAGGATGGATTAAATTCCATGACAAGTGTCTCAAGACCAGCCACACACATCTTTCCAAAAAGAAAAAAATCCAAAGCAGAAGTAGAGAAGATTAACAACACATCTGTGGGTTTTGCTGTAAAAGTTTCCCTTCTCAAGGGCTGCACTGAATAAGCTGCAGCCCGCATGATGCGTCCCTTTGGAGCCTCTCAGGAGCTGCTCTGTGGTGGAGGACTCGCCTAGCATGCCCAGGGATCTGGACCTCCCCCACTTCACAAAAGCTGCTTCTTTCATTCAAAAATTGTCTGTCGCCTCCTTACGGTCTCCCAAATTAACAAGGAGGTGATGTCCCCGACATGTATGGAGTATCCTTCTAGGACCAGCCATGTGATCTCGTTGTCATGGCTGCACACATGAGGAGGCTGAGGCCCAGAGAACTCAGAGCCCGCAAGCGCCATGTGGATGTGGCCTCGCTTTGTTTGTCACTAGGCGCTGATCTGCGACATCAGTGCTCAGGTGTTTATTCCCCCCTTACCCCTCCAAGTGTGTGTGTATGCGTGTGCACGTATGTTTGTGTGCTTTTAATTCCAGCAAGCCACAATTTAATAACCTGTGCAAATACTGGTGGACAAGCAGAGCTCTGGGTCAGTCGCCATGTGAGCTCTGGGTCTCCTATTTACTTGCAGTTAGTCGTTTTTTTACCCAGGTAGCTTCTAAAATATGGCTTAGGAAAAGAGTGTTTCAAATATATGTAGCGTAAATTGGCAGAGAATTATGTATAGGGAGAAAATACAAACTGAAGCCTGTGTTTATACATGTGAATTCTAGATTTACTATTTCTACATCAAGCTCTGGAGAGATGTGGAGTTAGATTTATGCCACTATAAAACTGTCCCTGTGATTCTGTTCTGGAAAATTTATAGTGTTGTTGATTTAAGTCTGGTTTTAGTGAGCAGAACATTCCTGGTTCCCCTAGAGAATACTTCTCTGTATATGAGAAATTGCAAGGAGCAGGTAAGTTTGATACCAGCCTTAAAAAATGTCATTTTATTTTATAAAACCTTAGCAAAGGGGCCAGGGAGATGGCTCAGTAGAATAAGTGCTTGCCTGGCAAGTGCAAGGGCCTGAGTTCAATCCCGGTTCCACAAAAAAAAAAAAAAAAACACCTTAGCAAACTAAACTTTAAAATAATAATTATTATTATCATTAACATTATTCAGCCTAAAACCTTTGCTGATCCTTTTCTAGTGTGTAACGAATATTCTTAAGAACTCTTCTGTTGTATTTTAAATGCATGGCAGAGATCTCTGCTGGGACCACAGAGGAAGGACCTGAAAAGTCTGTTCCTCAGAAAAGTGACAAATGGTGTCTGGGAAGTCCAGAAGCCGCGGTACCTAGCACCCACCCACCTGCCCTGAGGGCTGCAGCAGGGCGAGGGGAGTTCATCCGAGGCAGGGAGGAAACTCAGCATGACCTTTCCCTCTGAAAAGGGGAAGAGAATAGACAGTGGCCACGTCTGCTAAATTTTCCAGATCTTGGGAGATGTGCTGAAGGCTGGGCCTCGCCTGGCGAGCTCGTTTGCTGCTGCAGTTGACTCCCAGTGAAACAGTGATTTTGCCGGTCTCCTCATTGTGCCTTTCCCGGGCACCTCCTCCTGCGGTGGTCAGCACCACAGGCTCCTTGGGAGCCCACAGCCTCCCTGTCCTGGAGGGTGAAGACCAGGCAGGGCCCGCTGCCCGCCCCCGGGCATCTGTCCTGGCTCATGTCTGGCAGCTCCTGGGATCTCCCCCTCGGGGACAGCTTCTCTGCCACCTGATGGTACGCAGCTCACTTCTGTGCTTCCCTGGAGCGCGTGCAGTAAACAGCGAGCACGAATGCTCAGCAGTGCTGCTTCCCATGTCCCCGTGACAACTGCGACACACAAGCCCCTGCCCAAAACACTTACTCCCAGAACACCCCCCCAACCATGGTCCTCGGGGCACTCCATGTGCCGAGACGTACGTGTTCCTCGAGTACAGAAGGCTGTTGGTGTGTGCAGATCTGGATGCACGCCCCGGAGATTCTCCAGAGACTCACTGTCAGCTGGGGAGGACACTGAGCGTGGCCCAAGAAGGAAGCGCAGCCACAGAAAGACGTGTGCACAGAAGCGCAGCCACAGAAAGATGTGCACAAGGAGGGCGCATGGAGCACGTGGCAAGGAGGCTCCGTACACACAGACCCACCGCGAGGGCTGAGAGTTCCCACTGCGAACCCCGGAGGGACATCTGCACAGTGGGGACCTGACCGCCTTGGGCCCTGGGTGCAGAGGGCTCTGCTTGCGTGTGCTGAGGAGCGCAAGCGTTACAGATGTGGCTCTGAAGAGTGACTGCTTCAGAAGTCTCAGAGGAGAGGCTGACAGGGGGCCGGAGGGGCCTTGGAAGAGCTAACGGCTGGAAGCCTCCCGAAGTGGATGGGAAACATGCGCCCATCTAACAGACTTCCAGACTCTAAGCAGGATGAATGGAGGCAGCACACCCCTCCAGACGGCGCAGCACGGCTGTGGAAAGCACAAGACAGAGGGCCTCAGAATCACCAGGACAAGGGATTCATCAGGGGCCAGGTCCTCAAGGAGATCCCTGCCTGCCTTCACACTGCTAACCCTGGTGGGCTGGGCAGTGGGACCGCCAATCCAGTGAGCCCCAGGAACACCCTGGCCGCGGAGAATGCTCCGCCTGGGGAAGTCCCCCTCCAGGATGGGGCGGGAACCCTTGCTCGGAGAGAGCATTTGCGGCTCCAGGGAACCTTGCAGGGAGAAAGGAGCCCCTGCCTGGTAACTTGCATTCAGGACAAATAAAGACAGTTGAAAGTGAAACTCACAAGTAAACAGGAGGACAGTGCACTGCAGTTTTTGGTACTCTAGTCTCATCCTGTTACCTTTAAAAAATGTTCATAGAAATAAATAAGCAAATGGCTGTGTCAGTGAGCACACAAAGATATAACTTGGGTAAATATAGCAGCCCAGAGTTGGAAAGACAAATGATAGCGTAAGGTGTTTGCACACTATTTAAGTTTACTTGGTATTTATCTGACATAGTTTGATATAAATTAAGATATTAATTGACTCCAGATGGAAACTATGAGAATAACAATGCAGGAAGATAAACACAGGAGTATTAAAATCACACACACACACACACACACACACACACACACACACACATTTGCCCCAAAGAGGCAGAAATAGAGGCACAAAGAAACAAAATAAACCTAATACATGCAGCAGCAGATAGCAAATGGGAGGCATTATTCCTTCTTTATTAATAATCACGTTAAAAAATTTAACCCTCAGGAAGACAGAGTAACGGAGTGGATTAAGAATCAAGCAGCTCATCCTGCCTCGCCAGAGACGCCCGCTTAGGTCAGAGACAGGGAGAGGGCGGAAGCCAGAGGAGGAGGAAGGCTCAGGATGCTCAGCGTGAGTGCAAGAAAGTGGCGTGGCTGGTGCAGAGCAGCAGGTGGGCTCTCAGAAAGTAGGGACATTCCTTGGAGGCAATGTGAGTGCTCCGTCCAGCAGACATGCAGTCAGAACACGGGCTTAGGCACACAGTCGCAGGAGCTGTGAAGAGAGGCTGACAGAACGTAAAAGAGAAAGCCACCAGCAGCGTCCAAGTACTTGAATGTCTCTTCCAGTGACGGCCTGAACAGAAGCTCAGCAGAGGGCCCTGTTGGGCAGACGCCACCAGGCACCGTATCCAACAAGCACAAAGTCCACGTTCTTATAAACTGTGCAGCATTCCAGGGCAAGCACAGGTGCCCTCGCTCACCAGGGCCCAGGGTGAGGCTGCTGCCTTGGAAGGGGTGGCTAACTCCTGTACCCGCTGCAGAAAGGACAGCCTGGTCCTGCGCATTCAATAGCTTTCCTGGGGCTGACAGGCCTCTATCTAATGCAAGCAAAACACAGCAATCACTGACACCCGCCATGTTTAAGTCATGATGTGCATCCACTGTGGACTCCGCGTTAACACCCAGCAGGTTTTCATTAATATTTTTAACACAACACGCTGATCTCTCTCACTCGGTGTCCTTAGTGAGAACCCTTTTCTGCAAGGGCCTTGTGGACTGCAAAGCACTACAGAGATGTTAGTTCCAGGTGAATAATTTCATTTGCCAAAAGGATCCACGTTGGAGTACAGTGCTTTTCCCTGTCTTTGGAAACCATTGACAAACAGGCACTGAACTCTCCAGTGTCTTATGTGGGAATTCCAACATTCTGTGCCGGCACATGAAGGAGGAGGATGAGCATTCGCTGCTCGGGGATGTGTAGGGAGAGGCAGAGACAGAGTGGGACACGCAGGTGTCTCCTTACCCTGCAGCAGCAGGTGCTCAGACTCTGTGTGTCTGGGGCGGGAAAGTCAAGGGGGGCCGCGATATGTCATACGTGCCAGCACACATCAATGGGTGAAGATGTTCATGATGTGTCACGGGCACTGTGGAGTGCCAGAGGAACCTGAGGAATGCTTCTGTGGGGCTCCTCGTGGGAAGAAGCAGGGACATTCCACTGCAGCCCCTCTCTTAACACCCAGGTAGTGCTGTCACAGTGCTAACAAATTCCCCTGTGCTGTTCATGTGGAAACACAGGGAGTCTTTCAGCAGAGAGTTGATCCTCATAATTATTGCGCGTTTTGATCTCTGTGATATTCCTTTTCGGATCTGTGTGTGTGCTTGTCCCACTGTGTTTGCAAGAGTGCTCGCCTCCTTGCCAAAGGCTAATGGCTCATGTGGAAGTTCAATGCACAAAATGCCAACTTTATTGCTTTAAGCCAACAGGGCCCAATGGATTTGAAAAACAAAAATTCAGCAATCTAATGCCCACATAAGTTGGGCCCAGTAATTGGTCTTTATTCATTTATTGAGTTTTGGTCTGCACACAACGCATAAACTTGACATTTCAAAATGAAACGCTACACAAGCTGTGTTCCATTTTCTCATTCATTTGCATGGGTGCACCAGGTGATTATATTGCAAGCCGAGGACTGTGTTTGAATGTGAAGGAATATGCTAGCCCTTGTGAATGCAGGAGCTCAGATCGAGGGCTATGCATCATTTGTCTCTGGCCTGCATGGATCGTCATGCCTTAAGAATGGATGTGATGCTGCCCCTTTGGTGTTGAGTGTGGGCGAGACCTGCTGCTCCAAGTGCATGATTCTCTCTCTCTGGTTTTTCAGTGCTCCGGCTGCTGCAGGAGGGCGCAGACCCGCACACTCTGTTGTCTTCCGGGGGGTCCCTACTCCATCTGGTAAGTACGGTGGTGGTGTACACAGATGTGCAGTGACACCTGGGGGAGGGGCATAAACGAGGGGCTCCAAACTCAGCCACAGAGCGAACACCCCATAGCATAGACAATGGAGATTCCAATCGGCAGGCCCCGGCCATGAGCTGCCCTTGCTGTCAACTCTGCCGTGGAGTTTGTAAATGTTCTCTAACAAATGGCATCTCCTTTGCAAGGAGAAGCTTTTGCAGTTGAACAGCATTCATAGAATAAGCTCAACAGCATTACATCTGGGACACAGCAACAGCGTTGCATCCCACCCCCTCCCTCTGCCACCACAACTTGTCTTTCTCAGTGCAGATCCTTAATAGAGACTTGGCCGAGACATTGTTGTGGGCTCTGGGTCTTCAGCTGGACTTGCACTGGACCTTGCCATGAGATCCAGGCCCTCAGCTGGATTCTTTGGGTCTCTAGTATGTGGACAGATCTACCACACTCTTTTGCATTTGACCCTTTGGGTGAATATTACCAAAAAATCCTATACATCATGTGTCCTATATTAAATCTTTTCCCTTGTAAACCCTAAATACAATGATGTATTTTGTAAAACTTCTACAAACATAATATATAGATGCTTGTTTGATTATGATGAAGTTAAGTCTCAATAAGCTCATTATAAATTGAAAATACCGTAAGTTGAAAGTGCACTCAGGTGTACACCTAGCCTGCTAAACATCACAGCTTAGCCTGTTCTACCACAATATCCTCAGAATGCTCACATTTGCCTCCAGGGAAGTAAAAGCACCTAATACAGCCTATTTTGTAATAAAGTGTTGAATATCCTCCCTCCAAAAACCCCAGAACTTGTCCTGATTGCTTGCCTGAAGCTGGCGCAGCTCATGGTGAGGCCATGTAAGTGTGAATCAAAGTGACTTCGTGTTCTCTTGGCGGTGAACTGAGCATGGATTAAGTAGAAAGAAAACCTAAGTGCGTAAGTGTTGTTACAAGGCTTAAGTGTGTGAAACTTGCTGGTTTAGTTAAGCATTGAGTGAAAGGAAAAGTTAAGAATAATTTGACTTAGTGATCTTTAGGACCTGTTGAAATATATTAAATTAACTTTATAAAATAACAAAATAGCATTAGAAAAAAGCTATAACATTTTCTCCGGAGATGAAGCATGATGCTGCGTTCGTCCCACTGTGCTGTGACAGGCTGTGGCAGAGAGTGCAGTCGGCTTTGGGCTGGCTCCTCTCAGCCCTGTGAATGTGAACTCCACTGCAGCCTGCAGCCATGGGGAGCAGGTAACATGGGAGCATCCCATTCTTAGCCTGCCCACAGCCTCTGCCCCCAAGGTTCTGATGCCGTTCTCCGGGACATGGTTTGGCAATGGGAGCTTATTGATCTCCCCGGTGACTGTCCTTTATAGCCACCATGGGAAAAGTTGCACGAGAGAGGAACAGGCGTCTCCAGAAAGCTTGGGCAGTGTGGGTGGTGAGGAAGGACAGCACAGCGTCTGCAGAACAAACCAGCACGGGATGTGATCGGAGCTGCTCTGCAGGAGCGGACACTGTGCGATGGAGACTAGGGGCAGCAGGAGCAGGAGCATGCACCCTGAGCTTCAGTCCCCTTGTGCTGGGGTTACTGAACAAAGAGAAACAAGTGCAAAATTGCAGGCTGCCACAGAGACCCAATTGCAGGGTTTCTGGATGCCTTGGGTGCTGTGAAGGCGATTTAGCCATCCTGGATGTCACTGGAGCAGCCGCCCTGTGTGGCCCTCCCCGGGGACCGCCTGGGGGCTGATGCCAGATCACACTGAGCTCTAATTACACACTGTCCCCTTGGTGGGGTGTCGTGCAGCGGAAGGCAGCATATGTGTGCGTGGGGCTGCAGAAAAGGCTGCTGAAAATGTGAAGATTTCCCAGAGCTG
Organism: Octomys mimax; assembly: GCA_002564305.1. Taxonomy (NCBI): domain Eukaryota; kingdom Metazoa; phylum Chordata; class Mammalia; order Rodentia; family Octodontidae; genus Octomys; species Octomys mimax. Next base: position 7,575 of record NDGM011033174.1, read on the forward strand.
TTTGTTTAGCTCAGTTATTATTCATGGAGTGACATGTTCTTGGTGCAGATTTCTGTAAAACTTTTCTCCTAGAAGTGCCAGAAAACTGCTACTTAAAAATATATATTATTTTTTTTAATGTTAGGAATTTAAAAAGTCATGCAGGATTTAAAGTTGATATTTGAAGAAATAGGTTTTAGCATTTCAAGTCTTGCAAATCTTTATCTCCTTTTTGATACATTTTCTATAAATACACTGGATCCCATTTATTTACCTACAACTCATTAAGTAAGATCAAATCACCTGACAGGTGCTGAGCGCTGGGGACGGAGCAAAGGGGCAGAAGGTAGAACGTGACACTGTGCGCCTGAGCCGAGTCCCCTCGGGGCCATGGAGACTGGACGCCAGCTCGTAGGCGGTGGCCCTTCAGGAGGGGGAGTCGAGCTGCTCCGGTCTTGTTAGACGTCCAGAACTTGGCGTGACTGCTCCCAGTGCGATCCTGAAGCAGCTCCCAGTGGCGGGGGTGTCTGGTGACAGCGCAGCCCTGTAGTGCCAGAGACAAGTCACCAGACAACCTAACGTGAAATGCTTCACAAACAGGAACGACTGATTCTCACTGAGAGTGTTCTAGTCTTAGCATAAGGACAGGCGTTTCAGTAGAAGGCTTGCAGCTGCTTAAGATATTGAGCTACAATAGATATGAAAAATCCCCATGATGAGCTGTGCATGAACAGAAAGAAAAACCCAAAAGGAAGAAAAGTGCCCATACTACAGCGAGACAGAGGCGGACGGGCAGGTACACACCACGCAAGGGACGGATCTTGAGGGCCAGAGAGGAAGTTTTGAAGGTGACCCAAGTTGGCAAAAGACAATAAATCCTTCTAATCCTCGCTATTCCTTTTCCCTGAATGCTTCACATGGCCAGCATGTGCGTTTTGTGTAATAAAACAATCACAGAAATGACCAGGCCTGTGTTTTCATTATATGCTTAAGATGGTGAGGGCTTCGGTATCTCTGCCACTCGTGTAAGAGGCTCGGTGAGCCGCCCTCGGGGCCTCACTGAGTATCCCAGCGGTCAGAGGGCTGTAAGAAGCAGAGGTGGCGGCAGCTGATGCTGGCCACAGTAGCAGCAGAACAGCGGCTTAGTGTCTGCAAACCTGAGCAGTGTGAGGCGTGCTTCGCTGTGCTGCTCCAGAAGGAAGAGGCCAGATCATGCAAGGCGAGTCCTAGCAAGGAGACCACTCAGGGCGGGGGCCAGTGCCTCCCCAGGGGCAGTTCTTGTAGGCTTTCCTAGGGGCTAGAGTGCCGTGTGTCCACACAGGAAGGCCAACATGAAGCAGTGGGACAGCAAGGGCCAGAGGGGTAAGAGTGGTGATGGCGCTGAGGGGGGGATGGCACTGATGTCTGCAGCAAGTGGTGGCTGCAGGGCACTTAGATCTGAGGGCTTCAGTGTCTCTGCCACTCGTGTAAGAGGCTCGGTGAGCCGCCCTCAGAGCACGCTAACAGGAGGATCGTGGTGTGCAGGGAGAAAAGGCGCCTCCTCACCTTTCCCAGGGATGTGGTTTTAGGGTCCGTGCCTCTGGCCAGGGTTTGTACTTGACAGTCCACGTCCGTCAGCTCTGTGAGAGCCACAGCATCCACATCTGTGAAGTCCTGGGTTTCAGAGCATTCGTTTGGCATCACTCTGAACTCACATAAGAACCCCAACTGCAAGCTGTAGTCAGGGTCCACTTCTATCCTGAGCAGTGGTGACTCTGGTGCAGGGGGACAGAGCTGAGCAAATCCTCTGGGTACTTCCAAAATGTGAAGCTCTGAGCTTCTGTCCTTGTGAGAAGATGCCAAAGGGGCTGATTCAGTCAACGAAGATCTCAGAGGTCCTTGTGCAGCAGCCAGCCAGACTTTTTCTGTTGTTGTTTTGCTTTGATTTTGTTTTATTTTTATCTCTCTGCAACAAGCGAGCCCTACATGCTTAAAATCAGGACACTTCCTGACACGGTGAAGGCACGTGAGCAGGGCACTTTGCAGACTTCTTGCAGAACTCTGTCCCTTTGCCAGAGAATGTGGGTGGGCGAGTCGGAGAGCGCAGTCCTGGGGCTGGCTAGGAGAAGCCAGGCCTCTGCACTAGGATAGCGTCTCCCCAGCGTCAGCCTGCAGCTTGCCCACTCGGGTGAGCTGGCCTTCCATAGCGCCAGGAACGTGGCCACTCTGGAGATTCACAAGCGCCTGTGACCCCCGAGAGCTGTTTCTGCGCCTCTCGCTCATCCTTGTTCCGTTTCCTGCTGGTGGCTGCACCCTGAATGTCCCTGTCTCTGCTCCCAGCTTCCATTCACTGGCTGCCCATTGAATGGACTGGTGGATTCAGAGGTGACACCTGCTTCTGCCACCAACTAACATGGATTTGCAGCTGCACATAAGATGGAAACCAGACGTGGACTGGTTCACAAGGCTGCTGCCAGCCATTAGTGTCACCCATGCTCTTTTTCAGGGCTTCCAAGGTGGTACCAAGGGTAGAGGGTTCTTGCTCATGTTAGATACAAATCATGCATTGGCAAAGGTAGCTCTTTTGTTCTTAGCATCTCCAGGCCTTAAACTCAATTAGCTCTTGGTCCTGGTGTTGCAGCTTAGAGCTTTCATTCTAGCTCCCCTCAGCTCTTACTGTTCCAGCACCTGGCGGCTCCCACCTGCCAGTCACTGTTCAGAAGCTGGAGTGTATAGTCCCTTGACAGCTGTCAGCAGCTTCTGCTGCCTGTGCAGGGCTTTTCCACTGGCCACCGGGGGTCTCCATGAGTCTTCACAGATCTCTGACAGTCTATAGATCTTCACACCTCTTGGCTTTTCCCTGCTTGCTGGAGACCCCTCCTGGGCCATCCCAGGAGTCTGAGGACACACCCTGTATAGGAGGAGTGATTGTGCGTGAGCAGTGTCCCGCATTCGCAGACTGATCTGGTGACTTCCAGAATGGTAGCAGCATCAAGGTCTTCTGGAGGTCACAGGGCTGAGTCATCTGGAATGGCCACAGGGCAGCCACTAGGCCAGGGCAGTGACTCCAGCCTGCTGTGCCAAGGCAGTTGTGTCCCAGAATGGCTGTGGGTCCAGGACACGTTGCCTTGGTTGTAGTGGTGACAGCAGCTGCACTCGGAGAGAAGCAACGCCTTGATCTCCAGCTCCCGTGGCTGGACAGCAGCCGGAGTGCAGACAGAGGCCCAGGTCGCTCCTATGACAACTCAGCATCACAGGAGCTAACTGCTTCTGGGATAGTCACGCCCATTCTCAGGGAAGAGAGCCAGTGCGACTGCTGCCAGGAGATGGTTTACATTAGTGTAAAAAGATAACAGTTTTATTAGGTTTTAAAAGTTCTGGATGAGTGTAAGTAAGAAGTATATTGGAATCTTTCTAGTGATACCTTGTTCCATTATTAGAATCTGGTTCAGTTGCCTGGAACGTAGGTAGAAATGACAAATACAATCAGCTCAGAGTATTTTGAATAGTTTATCCATGTAAGAGAGTCTGGGGAATAATATTTCTTAGAAACAACACTTAAAAGAAGGAAAAATCATGGAATTATGTTGAAGAAGATGTCTTAGTTACTTTGCTGAGACAAAATGCCCAACACCCAAAGTTAAAGGAGAAAAGGTTTATTTAGCTCACAGTTTGTGGAGCTTTCAGTCCACACCCAGCTGGCTCCAAGGCAAGGTGGCACGTGGCAGAGGGCAGCAGCTCATGGTGGTGGACGACGGAAGAATCACCAGGAGAGGGAGATGGAGCCAGAGAGAGAGGAGACAAGCCGCTCTCTGTCCCTTATGTTGTATGCAGGCTGCCCGGCCTAGGGCAGGTATAGCATGCACACCCTGAATCCCGGCACTGGACCAGCGACCAGCCACAAACTCTAGATTCAGTGGCCTCTGGAACTGCCCCCCACGAGGCTTTGGGGGTGTCCAGACACAAGCCGTGACAGCTGATACAGCAGTGGCCCTACAGTTGCTTACTGTGGAGAACTTCTATTTAACTTTTATTTACATGTTTTACTTTTTGACTGAAGTGTACATATTTATGAGGTGGCGTTTTTATTCCTGTGCACCCTGGGTAGCAATGACCAATGCGAGACAACGAGCACGTCTGTCACTTTTTATGGTACAAGCGTACCACTCACTGTCTTCTAGTGCAAGATCCACAGGAGCTGCTGCTCCTGCATCCTCGTGCCGTGTCCCAGAACACCGAGCGGCCTGCTCCTCAGGAGCAGCAGCCCTGCCGCCCGGCGCGTCCTCCCTCAGTCTGATGAGTATTCTTCCACTCTCACTTTTGAGAGCAGGTTTTCCACCTTCTGCTTTGGGGTGTGATCGTGTGACACTGAACTTCCCAGCGTAAGGACCCCTCGTTGTTCTACAAGGAACATAAATGCAAATGTTTTGCAGTGACCAGCTACATGCTATAACTTGTGGTGCTGCATAATGTGAGTACAAAGGACCATGTAGGAAGTAGCAAGGAACGTCGACAACAGGGGGACATTGTGGCAAATTCACACTGGTTTTGCTACTAATCTCCCACAGAAATTTGTGCGCACTCCTGAGAGCTCACAAACCCAAGGTAACATCCACCTCTATGCCGACGTGAGTCAGGCCTGTTGCTTCTGCTGTGCCAACACTTGCAGGAGGTTTCGGGACCTGCCTTGTCACGCGTGGAGGAGCTGTGCCTGGCGCACGGTTGTCCCCTGCATTCTGTCCCTGGATCTAAGTAAGCACTGCCCCGTTGCTCTCTTCCAGTCAGGGTCACGACGACCCGGTGAGCCACACTTAGCAGAGAAAGGGAAAATGAGAAATGGAGGTGCTGAGGAAGCCAGTGTTACCGTAGCGCAGATGAGCAGACATCAGTAAAAGGTACTTTTCACTTATGAGCCATGTCATTTGGTCTTTGAACTCTAAATGTTTGTGTTTTGCAAAACTTTTCTCCGTGATAAGCTTCAGAGTTTTCTATGACGTGCTTGTCAGTCAACCACGTGAGGGAAAACTCACAAAATAGCCATTAGCTCAAAGCAATTCTAACTTTAGAATCGCTTCTGATTGTCATTGATTTCTATGATTTTTCAGCACAATCAATAATGCACATTCTCATCATTTACAGAAAAATAGAACTTGATTGAGACCACCGTGCCAAGTGGAATAAGCCAGACTCAGAAGTTAACTGTTGCTCATTTTCTCTTACATGAGAAACTTAAAATAGAAAAAAAAAATGAGTAAAATAAAGGAGTGAGGCTAGCAAAGCAGAGGGTTGACTTGGGATCGGGAAGAGACGAAGCAGAGGTGGGAGGAGGAAGCGATGCAGGAATTGGAAGCCACCAGTGCGTGTCCTCCACATGCCAGCTCGCCCACACTGAGCCTCTCCACTCTGCATCACAGGCACACACCAGCGGAGATCCTGCACATGGCCCCAGGCTTGCACAGTGAGAGACGGGCCCTGGTCGGGGGCAACTCGAAGCCCACGCAGAGCTGCCCGCTCTGCAGACTCCACCCAGAAGCACGGGCTCTTACTCTCCGCTCCATCCCCAGCGTGGTGGGAGGGTGCTCCTCCTCACTCTGCCTCTCAGTCTGAGGTGGGAGGTGGGGTGAGGTATTTTGGTTACAAAGGGAGATATTCAAAATTAGTGTTTCTGAGCAGAGGGCATCTTGTTTGCAGCAAGCAAGGAGAAACAGGGAAGATCAGTGGCCCAGAGGGAGACATTTAGAACCTGCTGCAGGACAGGCTGGTGGAGCTGCTCCTCATCTGTCTGTGCTTCTGAGACTGGAGAGAAGGCTGCTTCCATTGTCTCCAAGTCTCCAGGGAGGGGTGGAGTGGCTGGGGACCAGAAGGTGTGTGTACAGGTGGGTTGAAATTAGAAGGAAACAGACAAAGGTTAAGTTTGTGAAGACTGTTGAAGAATCATCGGGCAGCTCAGAAGGTGTCGAAGCTGTTTGATCAACACGGGAGGAATGATGGTACCCACACTGCAGAGGGCCGCGGTGCAGGGGGCGCTTTCAGGGAGCGGGACTTCCACTTAGGTTCTGTGCATGTTTCCAAATGAGGTACATTTATTAAAAGTGGATTGCGTTCCAGGGTTTCAGTGGAATGAAGAGAAATGTGTGGACTCAGGGAGTCTGGGAGCTGACTGGATGAAAAGGCTTGTGGATTTGGGGCAGCTTCTCAGGCACGTGGTGAATATGGTCATCTGGCTTGTGTGAGGGGGACGCCAGGCCTGGCCCATGGACAGGTGGCCCATGCAGCCACAGAGACCGTGTTGGGAGGACACCAGGCTCAGCTGTCACCATCTGGAAATTATTATTGGTGTTTAAACCAAAAGGCCCATCTTTCATTTTTCATTGGATCGCACAGGTTGTATGGGGAATTCGGCTTGGGATTTGAGGGCCAGATGACAGTGACTGGCATTGGCTTCCTGTGATGAAAAGTGACCTGACAGGGAGGAACACTTGCTGGCTTTAAGAGCATCCTGCCCACGGAGAAATCGTTTTACTCTGAACTGATGTTGTAAGGTCATTGGAGCAGGGTGGGCAGCCGTCATAATCTGTACAGACAAGCATGATTGGGAGGTATTTACTGCTGTCAAATTATTATTCATAATTCCCTCAATTGTGAATTTAAATGTCACATCACTTGAGAAGGGCTGATTGCACTTTCAACCTTGTATCTAATTAATTTTGTGTGTGTGTGTGTGTGTGTGTGTGTGTGAAAGACACTGAAAATCCTCCAGTATTTGCAAGTGATACACGAATGTTCCTGAAGTCCAGGTCAAAACTCTCTAGACAGGCTCAGACTGAGCTCACACTGTTTTCACTGTGCAGGAAGATACAAAAAAGAGGGTAGGAAGGAAGTCCTTGCATTTGAATTTCACACAGTAAGTTGGATCCAGGTGCCACAGTGTAAACCTAGTTACGGGACATCCATAGTCTAGCTTTCTGTGAACCTGCGGGGTGAGGTCACAGTTCAGAACACCAGGTCCCTAGTGTTAGTGACTTCTGTTGCTGACACACAGGTCAGTAACAGATTCAGAACATCACAGAGGCAGAGACCTTAGTTCCAAGCAGGGAATCTTATATCCAATGCTGTGGGTTTTTGGGGGTTTTTTCATTTATGTATTTGGTGCAGGGTCTCACTACACAGCTTGCACTCATAGTAATCCTCCTATTTTCAGCCTCCCCTGCGATAGGCTCACAGGCATGCGCCACCATACCCAGACTCTTTTGCTGGCTTGCTGTGCCCCAGGTGTGGGGCCAGCACTGAGTACAAGACTGGGGATCAATCCCGGGTCCCTGCGCTTGCTAAAGCAGGTGCTTAGTCTGCTGAGCTACCTCGCCAGCCCCTGTGCCATGCTTTACCAGCGTCCAGACTGGTTCCCGGCATCCCAGCATCTGCGCTTGTTGATGCCCGCAGGGACCTCATGCCACAGTGCTTACTGGCCTTACTGCACACTTGAGTTTATCAGGCAACACTAAGATGGGGAATGTCATTTAGATCTCCTATGTGCATGTTAGAACTTTTATAATTTAGTTTTTACACTTTTTTCTATTTTGCTTTATGAGTAAATTTTCTCTCTGGTGCAAGCCAAGGTGGAAAACAGAAAGATTTTTCTATGTGTGTATACCCTATCAATGGGGCAAGATTTATCAGAAGAACATTCTTTCTCCACTGAATTGCCTGTTCAGCTTTCTCAAAAGTCAGCTCTCCATATATGTGCTGCTCCGCTTCTGATTCTCTCCCGTGCTTCCGTGGGCCATTTGACTTTATGCCACATCACTCTGCACTGATCACTGTAACCTCATAAAAAGTCAGGATGTGGGGTGGCGAGAGCCCACCAGCTTTGTTTTTATTCAAATTTTGTTGGGCTGTCCTGGGTCCTATGTGAGTGAACAAAATGATAGAGTAGAAAAGGTGCTATTTGAGAATTTCATAACATAAATTGGATCCAAGTACTACACTCTAAATCTAACTTATTGAAATTTATACTGTTTCTCACCTCTGTCATCTTTGCAAAACTGAAACTATTAACTTATGAACTTTAAAATCTTTATTTTAGATTCCTCATTAACACCTTCTAGAATTTTGGTTACACTTGAATTTATATATCAACTTCGGAAGAATTGGTTAAGGATGCAGTGTCTTTGAAGGATGAATAAAATATTTCGTACTTCCTAAGTTTAAAAAAAGTCTCACTGATGTTTTGTAGATTTCAACACCCAGGTTTTTTATGTAATGATGTCATTACGTCAGGTATGATCAAAGCATACAATGCAAGCTTAAAAACATTCATTGCAGTAAACGATGTGTTGCTGTGCGTCCCCTTCGGAAGTCTCCCTCTTGCTTCAAGACACTTGTCCCGTCGTCCTTGCCACTCTCAGAGGCGGCTCTGCAGTTCTCTTCCTTGAGCGTCTTCTGTTGCGCTGTCCTGGCCGTCTTGGTGTCCTGAGTCGATTCAGAAAGTTTCCCTTTCGTATTCATTTTGACTTTGAGAAAAAATTCTCACCGTGCTGGTTCGGGTTCCGGCGACTAAGGTGGGCGAGGACGCAGCGTTGTCTTCGGGAGCTGCCTTTCCGTTGGCTGCCACTAGGCCGCAGTGTCCACCCTACTTTTGATCACACCTTGTAAAGACTCAGGAAAGGGCACTCCAGAGCGGCTGCAGAGAGAGGCGGGGCGGTGGGGTGGTGGGTGAGCGGTGTGAAGGGAGGGGCGGGGCTTGGCAGGCCATCGGGGCAGCGCGTCTGGCTCTATGATTTTTAAAAATTTAAATATTCGTTGTTTAAACAATCATGTTTCAGTCACCCCTACACCATCCTAAATGTTCTACATTTTGATGCCCTTTTAATTAAAAATGTATTTATTGGAAGTTTGTTGCTAGTATATCCGATGCCTCTGCTCAGGTTGAAACCTGTCATTTGCATCTGTCTCCTGTCCGCTTTGTGCCTTCGTGGGTGTGCTGTTGGCACCTCTCTCCTTGGTACCTGCTGTCTTCGCGGGTGCTGCGGTGTGTGCAGGCTGTCCCTTCGACTGCACCCACTTAGCCTCCTTAATGTCCTACCTCTGCATATAGTTTAAAGCCTGACTGGCGGTACGATAGTTCCATTTCTCCCTTCTCATATACTGTATACCTACATAAAGTGCGAGCTCCATACGCCACCGTTAGTAATTTCAAACATGAAATTATATTTTAAAGGTCTTTTCTGTCTTTTGTTGTACCGAGTAATTACATCCCGACCCCCACTTCGCTCTCTTGTCCTCTGTGATGCCTAGTGCATGGCTGGCTGCACCCCACAGTGTGGTTTCCATTGCAGGCCTGGAGGGCCTCCCTCATCTCTTGACATATCACATTTGGGCCTTCTTAATCTCCCTTATGTGTCTATTTGCCATAATTAATAACTGCCCCGGTTTTGGTTACATGGAGTCTAGTTGTAATGACTGTGGTGCCCTAACTTGCAGCTTTCCCAGGTGTTTCACTTCTGCGGCGCTTCTCCTGGGACATGTTTTCTTTTTAATGGGGGTGCTGTTGTACTGCTTTTCTGCGTTTATGGTCATTTTTATTACATTTTAGGCGTAGGAGTATTGGACTTCTTCAGTATTTAGGACGCTCATGTCTGTAAATTTTTGAGTCCTCTTTGGGGTTGTTATTTGAAATCAATTTGATCTTTCCAGGACGTAAAGAGATCTTTTAGGTGGGAACAGAGCAGTATTTACCGTCGGCTGAGCGCAGAGGCCCCTGGGACTCTCCCCAGAGCCCCATGGGCTGTGACATCTGCAGGCCAGACACAGCAGGTCCGGTGCACGGCCTCGCAAGCTGGAGGTGCTCTTGCCTCAGATGGGCCCTGTCTGGCCGCGGACTTGCCCGGGAAGCGCACGCTGACCATCAGTCCCTGGCGTGCTGCAGGCGTTCTTCACAGCGGAAATCCTCCTCTGGTGGCTCTGGCCTT
>NDGM011033179.1:0-10193 GCA_002564305.1 Octomys mimax
AAATAAATAAATAAATGCACAAGCTCCTCTAAAGGACATTACCAATACTTCAGAGGTTAAGAGTGTATAAAGAGGAAAGGCAAATGATATCTCCAGTATTGCACACCTCTGTATTAAAACATCTAGAGTAGAATGGCCTCAAATGGTACCCCAAGGGAAGATCTCTTACCTCATTCATGGTTGTTGGCTGCACAGGACAATGATGGTTGCCCTACATTTTCCTCTGGACTGTCCCCCGTGAGAGCTAAGATACAATCCTAGAAATGTCTAACCCCTGTCTCTGTCCTAATTTCTAGACCATGTGCTTCATTTGCTTGTAGGAAATAAAAAAAGAAGCCGAAATGAAGAGATGAATAGGAAATGAAAAGAAAAAATCCAAGCACAGGAAGTTATCTTTTTATAAACAGGTTCCCACCTTAAAAACATTAGAATGGCAAATTTCCACAGGTGTGTTTTATAAGACTCACCATATGCCCTCACGAAAGAAATCAACTTAAGAACATCCTGGAATGTAACTCTTTTATAAATCAAGGACTTACTATTCTTATGTCTCAACTCCTGAATGAATTTGAAGTTAAATTCAGACTTTACCAAAGATTGCACTCAAACTTCTGAAAGATTCTAAATTCACAGTGGGCAGTGCCACACCACCACTAAGGACAAACTTTCTTACTGAATTAATCTCTTTAGTTATAAAATAACTACAGGTCGAGTTGTGCTTACAGAGACTCTTAAAAATAACCCCATATTCTGAGTCCAGCAATAAATTTACTCTAATTAATCTAAACAAATTGTGACATGATTAAACTCTCTTATACCTTATTTATTAAGGGAGAACTAGAGGAATAGTGTAAGGCATTTGCCAAAGACCTAAATGTCTACCAAATATTGGGGATTTAAAATGTTCTATAATACTTATTGATTATAAAAGAATTTAAATAACTCATAGGGCAGATTCTGGATGAATTTAACATTGTACTATAAGTAATACATAATTTAAAAGTTTCTCAGATCGAGTTTGGCAACCCACATTATTTGTAGGTACACTGCATAGATATATGCCTGTGAGCAATTCCATAATTACCTTCCACTAAGTAGAAAAAAGGAAAAATATTTTTTAAAATATTTTTTATTAATTTTATTGAGAAAAAAATTGCACAAACGGTTTCAAAACAGGTTAGAAGGACAGTTACAATAATTAGTACATTGCATATTGTTGTCTTCGTAATAGTTAATCATAGTACAAGATGCAGACATGATATCTTGTCCAAACACTGTTAGTACAAACCTTTCTTCTCACTGAATTAAGAGAAAGTAGCTATCCTAACCATTTTGTATATATCTATGTCTATATGCCAAAGAAAGCTAAAAGGAAAAGCTTGGTTTTTATTTTTGTTTTAATCAATAGTTGTCTTTAATTCAAACTTCAATTAAGCTCCTTCAGATAAAATTTCCTTGGCAAATAAGATGTTCTATAAATGATGACTTTTAAAACTAGCAAATGCACAATTACATTTTTGTTTAAAATTGACAGAAATTATCAAAATATAAATTATTAAATATATAAATTTTATTATTTAATATTTGATAATACAAATTATCAAATATAAAATTTGTCTTTAGGAAATGATGTTATCAACTGACAAAACAGGATCAAAAGTCTTTCACCGAAGGCTTCAGGCAAGGCAATGGGGAATACCTGTTACAGGTTATCTGATCAGCAGAATTTCTAACTGTTGATATTTACATGAAGATTTCCCAAGGAGGAGATTATATATTTAATTATCCAAGGGGCACATATTAATTGAGCTTTTATTTTTATCTTTTGGTGGAACCTGGGATTGAACTCAGACCCTTGCACTTGCCAGGGAAGTGCTTATTCTACTGAGCCATCTCCTCAGCCCCTGAACTTTTAGGAAAATAGAGGTACAAAAGAAATGGACAGAGTAGTGGTTTTTTGTTTGTTTGTTTGTTTGTTTAGAAAAGATGCCATGTTGAGAATAGGTAGCAAAACCTCCTCATTGTGTTGTTCATGCTTTGCTTGACTTAAAATTCACAAAACCCAGAGAGTAAGACACAGTGAATAACTCCAGTTTAAACATGACAAAGGTGAGACTGGAAAATTCATGTTTTTAAAATTTTATTCTAAAAAGGAAAAAAAAACCCACAACAAATAACAAGTACAAAAACAAAAACAAAACAACATAAAACAATAAAAATGGTACAGAATTTCAAAACAAATGGGATATTAGCAATGATCATTATATTACATTTGTTATCATTAAATTTATTGCTCAGATTATCAGATATAGGCAGGCAGTATCAAACAACTGACACTTAACTCTTTCTTTCTGTCTGTCTTTCTGCCTTTCTTTCTTTCTTTTTTCTTTTATTTTAGGACAGGGTCTACAAGGTCTACAGGATCTCACTGTATACACAGGACTCCTAGTGATCCTCCAGTTTACAGCCTCCAAAGTGCTGGGATTACAGGCATGTACCACCAGCTCTTCCTTATGATGAACCCTAATTTTTACTTATTTTTATTTTTTTTAATTTGTTTTAAAGAGAGCATAAAAATAATACATAAGGTATTAGAAATGATACGCATTAATAAAACTAAGATGAAAGTATTCAACAGTAGATTTCCTATTGCACGTTGTTGTCTTCAATGTAGCGGCTCAGATTACAGATATTATATAAAATAGGCCACAGTAAAAATATTAAACATTAACTGCTACATTCAAAAATATACATACATATCTGTATATACAAAATAGGATAGATAGACAGCTACTTTCTCTTAGTTCAATGAGAAGAGAGATTTGCACTAACAGTGTTTAGATAAGATATCATGTCTACATCTTGTACTGTGAAAAACTACTACAAAGACAACAATATTCAATGTATCAATCATTGTAAGTGTCCTACTAACCTGTTCTTAAACTGTCTCATTGCTATTTCTTTCTCAATAAAATTAATAAAAAATTACTGATACAAATTAGTAATATAATCATCTTAGCTATCCGTTATGTATACTTATATAATTTCTACCCTTCTTTTTTCCTATCTTTTCCCCTTTCCCTCATCTTTATTGTTTGTTGTGTTCAGTTTCTTTCTGTTTTACTGCATATATTGTACTTTTCAGACTTTATTTATTCTTCCAGGCTCTTACACTAAGAGACAATATGATATTTGCACATGTGGGTCTCATTTATCTTACGTGTGAGTATAGCCTCTAGCTGCATCCATTTACCGATAAAAACCTCAAGTTTATCTTTCTTTATATCCAAGTAATACTCCATTGCCTGAAAAAATAAAGCATATCTTTTTTATCCATTACTCAGGTGATGGACACTTGCATTGTTTCCAAGATTTAGCTATGTTAAATTTTGCTGCTATACTCATGGGTGCATATATGTCATTATGGTATGGTGTTTTCAGTTCTTTTGCAGGGAATATCCAGAAAGGGGATAGCTGGATTGAATGGGACTTCCAGTTCTAGTTTTTGAGGAGTCTCCACACTGATTTCCATAATGATTGCACCAGGGTACATTCGGATCAGCAATGAAGAAGGGTTCTGTTTTTCCCCACAGCTCTTCAGAATTGTTATTAATTGATTTCTTTATCATAGGCATTCTTTCTGGAGTGAGAGAATTCACTTTTTTCCCAACGTTATGTAGCTAATATACACCAGAGCCAGAACTACAGCTCAGGATTATCTATTTTCAGACACTCTCCTTGGAGGTGCTGAGCTCGGGTGTCACCACCCACAGCTCGGCAGGATCAGTGAGGGCACAGGTGATGGGAAACGTGATCCTTGCACATATTATATATCAATGACAGGAAAGCTTGGTTTATACATGACGAAAATACCAACATATCAAAAACTGTCTTTAAAAGATATAAATATGAAATGCGCCCTTAGTATTTATGGCATCTTTTTTCTCCATATGGATGGTGTGAGGCCTTTTGAAAAAAATAGAGGATGAGGAGAAATTTTATTAAGGGGAGATCCTATGACAATATATAAATGAAATATTTAGTAACTTACAGTTGAAAGAAATATATATGTATAATTTTATCTAATATTCAATCAATTCTTAGAATACAAGTAATCTTGAAATTTATTGATTTAAAAGTTAATATTTTGAGGCCTAGAGGGCCTTAACTTTGGGCTAAATTTGAGCTCTTCTGACCAGCAGTTTTTCTCGCATGTCATCATGCAGTGGGATGGAATTTGCATGTTACATGTGGTGAGAGATAGGGATAGTGATGCTGGTATGTACACAAAGAAAGAGCAAAGAAGGGTTTTTATTCATAGAAACAAAGTGATATGAGGGCCAGCAAGATAACCCAGTGGACTAAGTGCCTGCTTGTGCAGAGGGCAGCAACCAGGGTTCAATCTCCGGGGGTACCATGCCTGCCCAGCCCCAGGGCGCACTGAGACAGCAATTGAGTCTAGGTGTGGTGGCACACCCCTGTAATCCCAGCACTTGGGAGGCTGAAAACAGGAGAATCACTACCAGTTCGATCTACGTAGTGAGACCCTGCAGACCTTGAAGACCATGTCCTAAATACAGAAAACAAAATTATGATTAACCAATAAGATTGTAGAGTAGTATCTTAGGTCATATTGATCTGATGGATGTACCAAAAGCACAGGGGTGATGGCATTCATCTAGGTAATAATATATAATCTTAGTTGAGTGGTCTTAGTTTTAGTGGTCATAGTATTTTTTTTATCTTACTGGGAGGGAGAGGTTGCTCCATCCCTGATGAGACAATAAGGAATCTCAAATTGTGATACAAACAATCCCAAACCTTTGTTCATCCCTTAGGGAAGTATAAGACTTTAGCCACTGGGACTTTAATTTTCATATGTACCTCCAGCCACAGTCCTGATGCATTCTCTTTTAGTGAAGATTCCCTCTAGTGCCCAGATCTGTCTGACTGCCTACTATATTTCTACCTAACTTAGCAGTCTATAGTAATATCCTTTGGGAATAATGTCCCTACTGCAGGTAAGGGAACAGGACATAGTTTACAACTAGCTGCCCTGATCTGGAAAGAGTCAGTGTAGGGGAAACTGCAGTCAGGGGCCTTCTAGAGACACCTTATCTAATGGGCCTTGGTTAGAGGTCATGTTGCAGTTGAGTAGTTATGAACTCTTTACAATGTCAATCTGCTGGATTCCAGAAAAGGAGTCTGGTACATTTGTCCTTGGTTCTATCTCCATGATCACTTGGAGTTTGGTAGCCTCTAGGCAAGAATCAGCAAATTTATAAGAAAACAAAGCATGTATCATCAAAGCAGTCTATTGCAATGGAAAGCCTGGGTAGGAAAAAGCCACGTCCAGAAAATGCTTTTAAGGGACTGGAATAGCAGTTCTACTACTTGGCTTCTGAACCCCTGTATTGATGAGAGTTATCCATAAGTTTGATCTTTTTTTGTCAGAAGCCCAGAAGCCCACAGTTTTACCTGTAAGAAGACAGAGAGGGAATTACAAAGCATCTGTTGAGATTTTTTACTAAGGTATTGTTTTCAACCTCTTTTAGTTATGCTTTTCTGCTGGAATACTGGTGGGATAATTTAGTCCAAGTCCAATGTTCTGGAATGGAGAGTATTACCTTATGAGTGTAGGAGAAAATGAATGTCTCAGCTCTAGAAAGAAGCATGCCTTTCCCTTCCACCCCCTCTTTTGTTGTACTTGGGTCCCTTGGCTCACACATTGGAGAGGGTGAAACTCCTCTACTCATCAGTCCTCGCCCTCCAGAGACAGCTTCCAAGCACACAAGTGATACCATTTGTCTGCCATGTGCTCATCCATTATCCAAACAAGTCGACTGAGGCCACTAACCATTGTAGCCACCAGTGTTCTCACCTTTTGAAATGCAGAAGTTTTATTTGTTTATTTTATCCAGAATTCCAGCAACTTTGGGATGACAAAATTGACAGGACACAGATTATATAGTGTTATATAGTGTGAAAAAATCCTTATATGAAACTGTCAGCCTATTTTCCCCTACGCAACATCCTAGAAATAGCACAAGTTGGGCAATCCTACTGATAAATACATTAAAATTAAACATAATGAACTCACATAATTGTGAAGAAAATAAAACAAAACAGAAAATTATGTATATATATACATATATACATATATATATATATATACATATATATTTGTCAGAGTAGTTCAAGTGGACTTGAAATAAGTGTATGTATTTTGCTCTCTGAATATCCTTTTTCTACATTTCTCTAATCAACATCTTTTCTTAAAATAGGCTTTAGTAAGACAGCTATGAATTTCATTAGATGCAGAGTTCTCAAATCTCTATTAAGGCATGTATTTTTCAGGATAAACATGTTTCCAAACTACAAATGCAGACTATAAGCCCTGTAAAGTATTTGGTAAACATGAATATGATGTTTTAACCAAATACCTCAATATAAAACCTATTTATATTTTGTTGGAAATCCTTTCTTTTTATATACACCTAATGGATACAGGGATATATATTGCTCTTTGGGCCTTTTATTCTATTAAATGAAAAATCTATGACATCTACTTGTATTAATTAACACACTTCATGTTCTATGTAGAGTTGTACCTGTGCTAATACATTTAAAGCCATTTGATAGAAATCTAAATTATATCTTCATCAATTTCATTAATCACAATATTATTAAAAGAGATACACTTGATTATATGTAGGTGTCCTCTTCCTTTATTTTTGTAATACGAGTTCACAGAACTAAAATTTATGTCTTGTATGTCATGCATAGTCCGAGGAATTAGAACTAAATAAGAACATCAGAACTTCCTGAAATTTATTTTCTCGGCCAAAATTTTACCTTACATCTCATGAAGTTTATTAACAATTTTGTTAATGCCTATCACTTTGGTACAAAAATATAGTTCACATACATATATATGTATGTCTGAGATTTCTGTTTATAAATGATGGTGACTACTTCTTGTTATACCAATCTCTTGTTTCCCATTTAATGGCATCTTTAGAGTACCTAATTGTACTTATATTGAGTTTTTTTGGTTATTTTATTAGTGATTAGTGGAATTCTGATAATGTAACTGATTTTGACTACTATTTATACTAGATGTACTGTGTGGTAAATAAAACAGGGCAGGGAACAGAAAAGACAAAGAGTTACCTATAACAAAAATAAATACATACATGTGTTTAATATACACGCATCTGTACATGTATATGTATGTTGGAGTTTTCTCTATAGTCAGACATGGAAAATATATTTCCTAACCTTTCCAGAGATATACCATAAACTACTTCTAAGGCTAAATGCCTGTGCAAAATTTCAACATATAGACAATAATCTGATCCTATTATTTTCCCTTTTCAGATATCAGTCTTACTTCATAACTCTACGTCTCTCTACTGAACAACTTCTATAAATAGAAAGTACTACTGATGTGCAGAAAGAGCAAGAGACAAACCTGGCTTATTGATTCCCACACATCCTGAGGAACATTTGAGGAACACAATGACAGCTAGTCCAAGAGCACGTTCTGATGCCCGAGCTGGCCTTTCTCACCTTCTCAGGAAGGGCTGAGCATTGGGATGTAGCCAAGAAGGGTCAATGTCAGCAATGTTGGGGGCTGGATGACGGTGAAGAGGAGGGTGTCTGCCTGCCTTTCCCATGGGTATACTGCTTTGTTGTAATCCAGAAAAAAGAGCAGATTCTCTTGAAAAACGAATAGGACAAGGAAAAGATAAAAACATTCTACCTCTGATATATAATTAGAGATATGAGAACTAGTGTAACCTACATATACAGAATCCTACCTGAACTCCTGTGATGCATGGTTCCTAGGTAGACATAATAAATGGCTCTGCCACCCTAATAACTAACGAAAGTACCCATCACCGCATTCTTCAGACTTCGGCCACAAATTTAATTTGAATATCTTATGCTCATAAAGATTCACTATGTATTGTTTCCACCCCATAGTCTTGTTTTATTTTTGATTGCTTGTGTCTTTGCTATTTCAAAGAAGCACTAAAGGGAAAGGATAAAAATAGTCTATCAGAAACCATTTATGTTGCTTTTGAACTGAATGCAGATAAGTACACACACATCGGGATGCTTGCTCTAACGTACTATATTTTCCAGCTTGTCTTCTGGAAGTGTTCCTGGAGCTGTGAAAATGTTTTTCCTTTCCATAGCTGAGACTTAATGACAGCCTGAGAAGCAAAAGTGGCAAGACGAGTGAAACCGCCATCAGTCAGCTTTGGCATTGCTGAGACACTCGCCATGTTAAGGAGAAGAGGTGCAGGTCGAATCACAGGTTCGGCCCCTGGCCACCTGACACCCTAGTGGAGCATGTTCCCAGAGCAGAGATGCTGAGGCCATGGAGGCTGAGAGGCAAAGTAGGAGAACAGTTTCAGAAAGAAAGGGGAAAGGGAGCAGGCATAGTACCATGGTCAGGCATCTGGAACCCAGATACAACTGAAGTGTGCTTTATTAATCTTCCAGGTAGTTCACAAGCCAACCAGTTTTGACAAACAAATCCATCCTTCACAAACTTTATGGATGCACTCAAAGTTTTCTACAGGAATTATTTTTCATATCATGACTAAGGATGATATTTGGAGGTTGTTCTATATCTTGTCTGCTGAGTGATAGGCTACACCAGTTCAAGACTGTGTCACTCATTTATTCAAAGAAAGATCATATTTGGAAATTTTTTCTCATATCAAGAATCAGTGTTATTTCTGCATACAGATACTTAGCAACATCTATTAAAAAAAACACTACACAGACTTGATTTTTAGTCATTACTTGAAACACCTGAAGTTGAACATTATTATCTAAGATTAATGTTTTCTATATCTATTCAAATAGATTAACTAATTTTAGATTCTTTTGGGCCTCATAAGCGATTAAAAGAATAGCAGTCATTTGCATATATTTACTACGTTGTGGGTAATTTTTATGTACATGATATCTTAAGCAGCCTCAGGCACCTTGCAAAAATAATTATTTAAAAATTCATGGATGTAAAAGAGAGATAAGTATTGTTTGAAAGGCTTGAGAACTATTTATAACCTTCTTTACCATTTCTGGGAGCAAATGTATATGATTTCATTATGGAGCAGAATTTCTTATAGCTGGATTATGGAAAAAAAATAAAAGGGGGGCATGAATTCTAAGTAACAATTAAGAATGCAACATCCAGATGGAAATCTTTACACTAATGTACCCACTTTTGATTTGAAACCATTTGCTTCAACTAGCTAATTCCAGACAAATCTTGAGTTTTGCATCAATCAAAAAAAGTCCAGTGATTTATAAAAAAATCAGAAATGCACCAAAAGCCTTGGTTCTTAAAAGATCCAAGCTTTTGTTCCACTCTTACTCTTCCAGAGGTAGGATTGTGATAAACCATGGTAGTCCAGGAACAGTCTCTGCAGAAAGACCTTCCCACTGTGGGACACTATCTCCTCAGCCTTACAGGACTGAGATCACTCCCTTTTTATTTAAAAATAAAAATAGAAGTTTTCTGTTTTCATTGAAGACATCAAGCATTTTATAATGTCTGTGAAACAAGTGAAAATAATAGTGAATTCTGGTCTATTTGGAAAGTAATTTGATTTCAAGTATGTATTCACTCACTCACTCACTCATTCATTTACTTATTCATCTCTTTTTCTGTGATCCTTTGTGCTTTCCCACCTGGGGCTTTTACCTTGTAAGAAAGTCAAGAAACATAGTACATGATCCTCCTCACTGAGAGTTCATTAAATTTTAATATTAAGAAGGAAATTAGCAACTATTCCAAGATATGTTGATATTCACTGAAATTTTAAATAAGTTATGTACTATGTTAATTTTAAGGATTTTCGTTCCAATTCAGATGACCATGAAGAAGTCATTTAGTCTCTGAAAACACCTTCCCTCTCACTGTTCCAATGGAAATACCAAAAGTGTCCACTTGACATGTAGCTATGACAGTTAAATAATGTCTTCAAAGCAATTAAGCCAGCATTAGGAAATGTTCCAAACATGCCTGCTAATGCCATTGCTGCTACTTTTCCAGAAGCACACTTATTCAGAAGCAAAATGTTCTCTATATACTGAACAGGAAGGTACTGATGTTTCATGAGGGATCAGGAGGAAAAACACAGAGATCGAACAGAACTTGGTCCTCGATC
>NDGM011033190.1:0-10970 GCA_002564305.1 Octomys mimax
CGGCGCGGAGCGAGGAACCAGGATCGCCGAGCGCTGGGCGGAGCGCGGGGCTGGGGCGCCCGGGCCGAGTCGGCGGCCGCAGCGTCCCCGGTGGAGCAGCAGCAAGGACAAAGGCGGCGCCGCCGGGACCCGCGCACCCGGGGCGAGGCGAGGCGAGGTGAGCGGGGCGCGAACTTGGGGCGCGCGGCCTGGGGTCCCCGCCGCGCATTGCACCCCCGTTGGCTCCTCCCTGGTCTCTGGAGACCCCATCCCAGTCTCCCATTCCGGTCTCCCACCCCGATTCCTCACTCCATCCCCTCCCCCGAACCCCACCCAGGGTGCCAGGAGCCGGGGCTCGCGTGGAGCCTGAGCCGGGGGCGGGCGTGGGGCGCGCAGGGTGGGCGGCGGCGATGCGGGGCCCAGAACTTGGCGTGCGGAGGGAACTATTTACGATCGGGCCGCAGCTGCTGTCACCTCGCCCGAGGGAGGTCCCTGCGCGGCCCAGGCGCTTTTGTGCTGCTCCCGGCCCAGCGCCCTGCCCGATTTCCAGGACTCCAGCCGCCGCCGCCGCCGGAAGCAAAGTTTCCCTTGTCCCTGCCCTCGCGGTGCGCGCAGGCGGTTCCACCGCCCGGTGGCTCCGGAGGAGTCGGAGGCGACTTTCCCGGCGGCGCCCGTAACTCCCCGCTGAGCGCGGCGCACTTGGCATTGTGTGGAGGGGCTCTTTTTGCAGACGGCTTCAGTCGTGGACCACGAGGATTGGCCTGGAACGGCTGCTGGTCCGGGGACCCCGGGCACCTGACTTTCACCGGCATTGTCCACAGCCCCGTGACAAAGCAGCGCCGCGTGCGGACTTGGCCGCCGCCGCCTCAGTTTCTCCTTTATTTGGCTTTGTGTATTTTGCCAAGTCTGAGGCTGATTTCGCCAAGTTCGTGCCTGAAACGGGATGAGCGGGCCCCGGTCCCGGCCGAGGGGCCTTGGAAGTCTCAGGGCCTGCCCGAGGGTTGACCCAGAAGGAGGGGAACCCTGGGGGCGCCGGGCAGGGCCTGCTGGGGAGCCACAGGTAGGACCTGTGGACTCTTCCTGGTCGCGGCCTGCCTTGGTTCTTCGGAAGGGTTTTGTAGGAGGGAAACTCCATATGGGTGTATTTCGTGTTGCTGTTTGACTCGTTCTCGATAGTGGTTTTCAAGTCTAAAAATGACTAATAAACTAACTTAGTCTGCTTTAACTTACCAAAATGTCTCTAGGCTGTAACTCACCCACGACCGCTTCCTAGGCAAAAAGGGTGATTTAACGCCAGGAATTGAAGGCGCATACAGGGGTTGTGGAGAGAGTGGTGGTCGGGCGCTCCGGGCAGAGTGCTAGACCCAGAGGCTGGCCTTGGAGCCTGACCGAAGATGTGCGCAGCAGGCCGGGCACAGCTTTGACTGGACAAGCTGCGGGTGCTGGCCTTGTGGCTCCCCAGGCTCGCTCTCGTTGACAACTTTGTGCAGGAGTGGACAGTGTTAGAGCTCTTGTGCTGCGGAGCAGCGAAACTGATGGAGACATAGAAAGGACCCCGATGCCAGGTTGCCACCCGGAGAGGTGGCCGCTCAGTCACTGTGCTGCCCCACCTACGTGGAAAGGACCCCTTCCCGTGGGTGGCCCTGTGAAAGCCCGGCTTCCTTGTGGATTTTGAGTTTTGCCTTATCAAATGCTGGGCGCTTGCACCTTCAGGAGGCTCAGCTGGACCTGGTGGCGTTCCCAGCCTCTGTCATTTGTGCTGGGAATTCCTGAGCTTTTCCAGCAAATGCAGATCTAGTACACACAGCCTTTGAGAATTGCTCTCAATCCGCATCAAATTCTCCAGAAATCTTCCTGGGGGTGCACACACTGAGTTAGCTTTGACGATAGGTGCTCAGAGGCCCCGTGGTGAGGCTGAATGATGGGTCCTTTTCTTTTTTACTGGCCAACATTTTTTTAAAAAGTTTTATTTATTTATTTATTTGATGGGTCCTTTTCTGGATCACGTGGGCTGGCTTGATAGGCCTGGCCAGGCCAGGCTGCGAGACCTTCTGGGATGTGCAGATTCCACCTGTGGCCCGGGTGGTGGCAGAGCCCCTGGGAATGGTTTCCTGGCTTTGGAAACGAGGCCGAGGGACTGAGGAGCTCAAGACTGCCAGCTGGAGCTGCGAGTGGGTGCTTGTGGTGTTTGCAAAAACTGGTAAGCTCACTTTTTTCACAAATGAACTGGAAACTCCCAACAACTCCCCCAGAGGCTCAGGGATTCGCTTTCCCATCCAGATCCTCTGCAAACGGCACTTCCACATCACTTCCGTTTCCTAAGATGAGAGGTGGACGCACTTCACGGCCTGTGCTCCGAGGGCTTGAGCTAAAACACGGCATCATCGCTCGCTGCTCGGTGCTGGAGTTCAGGCAGCCTGGAGGGCAGGCAGGCTGCAGTGGGCTGGCACAGGTGGGAAGCAGCTGCTGCAGGTCCTTTAGGTTGTTCAGGAGAAACTTAACAGATTAGACTCCTTGTTTTTCTGCATTTCACTTTGAAAGATCCTCAAGGTACATTTGTATCCAAAGGTAAAGCAACATGAGCAAGCTGTACCCCTTGGCCAGTGCATACACAGATCCAGATGTGCGCGTGCACACACACACACACACACACACTCCTCAGAATTCTCCTGGAAGACATGGAGAGACAACGCGCTTTGAAGGGACGTGGCGCTGTCTGTTTTCTGGCCCTGGCTGTCTGGGCTCCCTCACTCAGCCCCCAGATATCTGGGTTTCCTCCTTGCATTTCTTGGCCTCTCACCAGCTCCCTCAAATGGGTGGTTTTGCTCTGCCCCTCCACAGCATCCTGCATCTCTGACTTGGTTGGTGTTTGGGACATTCTCCCCCGTGGTTTCTTCGTGTTGCGTTTTCACTGATAGAGTGTAGACTTCGAGCCCTCTCTGGCTAGGTCAGTGTGGTTCTGAGTGTGGAGGACACAGCCCTGCTGAGAGCCCTGCCACACTGGTAGTCCAGCCACATGGGTCTGGTTGGTGGGCAGATTTGATCTCCTGTCTACTTGTGTAACTTCTGTCAAATGAATCATTAGTAGTCCTTTTTTTTGGTCTTTTTGAGACAGGATTTCACTATGTTCAGGCTGAACTTGAACTCACTTGGTAGCCCAGGCAAACCTCGAATTTGCAGCAATCCTCCTGCCTCACCTCTGGAGTGCTGGGATTATAGGCGTGCGCCACCACACCCAGCACATTAACAGTCTTGAAGCTAAACTTAGAAACAAAACGAGTCACAGAATTCATGTCTGCTGTATAGACACTTTGTACAGCAAGCCTGAAGGTAATTGAATGTCATCATTTCTCTGCCTGTGTTTGGGTTGCAGCAAACCTGAGGCATCTACCTGCCTCATACCATTGTCCCGGTGGGCTGTCGGAGCACCGGCTCTGCAGTAGCTGAGGGTGACCCTGTGTGCCCTGGGGCAGGCCCGCGGGTCTGGGATGTCCTGCAAGTAGGCAGGGGGATGAGCATCACCTGACCTACTCATGTGTTTTATGTTTTAAAAGTTTTAATTCTTTTATTGTAATGCTTTTCAGCAAAGCGACTTTAAGTTGGCCCAGATTTTAACAGTCTGAGGAGCCTGAATCTGAGAATCTGAAATGCTCCCAAATTTGAACCTTTCTGAGCAACAGCGGGAGGCCACAAGTGGAAAATTCCGCACCTGCCTCACGTGGTAGCTGCAATCACTGTGCAGGTGTGCTAAAAATACTGCGTCACCTGCGGGCTGTATGTGAAGGTGTGTGCGGCACAATGAATTCCTGAGGCTCAGGCTTAACTGCTTCACAAACAGCAGAAAGAAGTGGGCAGTGCTGAATAATTAAGGTATGGCAGGTGAGGCTGGGTCCCCTGAGCTGGCCAGAGTTTCCAGTCCGCTGATAGAGATGGGACCCATTATGAAGGTGTTCCAGAATCTGAAAAATCCCAAATGTGAAACACTTCCGGTGTCAAGCTTTTTGAATAAAGAATATTCCACATCTGTACGGAAGTTCCTTCTCAAACAGCGTTGAAGTTGGGTGCAGTGGTACAAGTCTGTAACAAAGTGTTTGGGGGGCTAAGGCAAGGGGATCATGGGTTTGAGTCAGCCTGGACTACTTAATGAGATCTGCCTCAGAAATAAATGAATAAATAAAACATCCCAGGACAGGCAGATCAGATGCTTTTGCCAGACATTTGTTCAGGAAGGCTTCTAGGCTGTGATGAGTTGGGAGGCACAGGTGCTGATGCGGGTGTGGTGGCTCTAGATTTATAAAGGCCTCTTGCGTGTGGCATCGATCTGATGCTCTAACAGCACGGAGAACAGGCTTCGACCCTAGATGCAGAGGAGGGTGGAGCCCCAGGACACAGAACTCAGTGCAGGTCCTCCCAGGGGCCCTCTTCTGCTAGGCCATTGGTGGCGGCGGACAGTCTGGCCGTGGGTTGACTGGGGACAGCCAGCTTCGGGGTGCAGACAGGGTGGGCTTGGGGCCTTGAGCGAGCCTCACAGCTGTGCGTGGAGGAGCCAGCCCCAGGCTGCAGAGAGCAGCTCTTGCCTGGTGGCAGGGCTGCAGTGGCCCTTGTGAGGCCCTCGGACTAGGCCCAGGTGGCAGCGCTTCTGCGTGGTTCTGGAGCTCCAGGTGCAAGTGGTGGGGTCTGGTGTCTGGTAAGGGGCTCCGTGGGCTTCCTGCGTGGCTCTTGCTGGCCCTGCTCTGCGCACAGGTGCACCCTGCTGCCTCCCAGCTTGTGCCCCACTCCTTGTCCTGTCTCTGGGGCACTCCAGGGCTCCACGGGCTCTGCAGCTGGGATTCACATCAAAACTGTTTGCACGTTTTGGGGTCTAAAGTGCATGTGTGCAGCCTGTTTCTGGTTGTTTTACCCCTCAGCAGTGCAGTGATGCGCACATTCTTGACGCTGCTTTGTTGTTTACTTTCTCAGGCGGGGTCTTGCTGTGGTGTTCAGGCTCGCCTTGCATTCAGCATAGCCCAGGCTGGCCTCGAGCTTGTGCCAATCCTCCAGCCTCGACCTCTTGTGTGCTGGGGTTACAGGTGTGCGCCGCCACTCGTGGCTGGTGTTGGGTGGTGTGAGCATTCTAGACATGATCTAGGGTGTGTGCAAGGACGGCGCGGGCGATGCCAACTGCTCCGTGCCATGCACAGCATGACTTCAGCGTCTGTGGATGGGGGTCTTCTCAGGCCCTGGCCCAGTCCTGCAGGCCACCAAGAGGCCCAGGCATTGTCACCTGGGGACTCCGGCTCCACACTGACTGCTCCCTCGCTCAGCACAAAGCCACCTGCCCGGGTGGCAGCGTTGTCAGAGGTCCCCAGAGTTGTGGTGGACCAGTCGGCAAACTCAGGGCTCATCGTGAAGCTGTGTGCCAGGGCACAGGCTCCCCAGGATGTTCGGGCCATGAGTGGAGTGGTTTAGGAGTGGAGAAGGTGGCTTCATTCCGGCTTCCCTCCGGGTAGGTGTGTGCACCTGCAAGCAGCTACTCTGTAGTTTTTATTTTCTTTGTGACAGCCTCACTGAGCACTGATCCCATGGCTCAGAATGCACTTGGGAGTATTTGTGAAATGTTCACTTTTTGTTTGTTTTGATACAGGAAATCGAACTCATGACTTCATGGTTGCCAGGCAGTCACTGGGGAAGATGTTCATTTTTAAAATTTTTTTATTTTTTGCTGGAACCAGAGATTGAGCGCAGGCCCTTGTGCTTGCCAGGCAAGCGCTTATTCTACTGAGCCGTCTCCCCGGCCCCTAAAATGTTCATTTTTTTCCACCAGATCTGATTTTAGGACTCAGAATGACTGGGTGCAGGAAACATCACATTTTATGTTGTTTTTAAAACTGGGTGCTACATCACACCTTTCCCAATGATGCACAACCCTAGTACTACACTGTTGTGCGCCATTGTTGTCTTCTGGGTGTCCCACCTTCTGGAAGAAGCCTGAGCCCCAAGAAGGTCCTAGCATGCTCAGTGGGGCAGTCCCAGCCCAGGACCACCCACCCCTTGGAGGGAGTTTGGGAGCCCAACGTCGCCACTGAGCCGCCTTTTGCTGGAAGTGGCAGAAAGCGGCAGGGCTGTGGTCCGTTTTGGTCCCAGACTTCATCCTGAAGGGCTGGCGAGGGCTGGCCCTCATCATGGTGGCCTAGCTGCCGAACTGTTCTCCATGTGAGCCCCCCTGAGTCTCAAGGGAGGAGAGACTTGGGTGTGTGTTTGTATGCGTGTGGCTTTAATGCATTCTCCCTGCAAAAGCCATTGAAGTGACCAGTTGTCAGGAGCAGTGACCCCCCGTTGAAATGCCACGCTAGTCACCAATGCCAGACTTGGTGTTGTTTGAAATGTAGCCACGTTGAAGATAGACGAGTGACACTGCGATCATATATCTCCTTTTCCCCTTTACATACAAAATACTGCTACTTCTGTGTGTGAATAGTGTGCAGATTGACACAAGGGCTCACATGTCCTTACCTGGGAAGCTTTTGAGGCCGTATGTGCTCTGCGCACTGCTGTTTCCCCTGCTGCATTTCGAGAGGTTGGTGGCCCCGGGCTGGGGACTGCTGCGTGGAGAGTACGGTGAGCCTCTCGGTCCTCAAGGTTCTTGTGATCTGTGTTCCCCAGAGCTGGGACACCAGTCAGGCAAGAGTGCAGTGTAACAGTGGAGTGACTGCTCGCCTTGTGCTGTCTGGGAAAGGCCTGGCTTTCACAGCTTCAGGTCGGTGTGAGGTCTGCACTCCGGCACTCCTAGAGCCCTGACCTCGGACGTGGTAAGAAGTGAACACTCCACAGATACTCTCAAGTATGTTCTGAGCCCGGGAGGCCAGGGCTGCCGTGAAGCAGCACTCTTGGGGCTGTGTAGTTACCGGGGTCTGACGTGGTTGGCGCTTCCTCGGTGTGGAGGACAGGAGCTCACGTCGTGCCTCTCAGGACGCAGCGTCGCTCCTCTTGCAGATGCAACCCTGCAATCAGATGCTGTAATTACCGCCCTCTGAGCTCCACACAGATAACTCGGAGACCTCGGCCTGCCCTTCATGGTGCATTTGAGGTTCATCTAGGGAAGGAGAAACCGGAGGCCACCTGGCCTTGGGCCGCCGGCCAGCAAGTCGCAGCTGTGGACTTCACACTCTGACCTCCACGCTGGTCCAGCACCCTCAGCCAGCTGCGTGTGGGGCCGAACCACACGCTTCTGTGGGAAAGCCTGGAGACACGCAGGTGGAGCTCACCGGTTGGCAGTGGAGGCAGGCCTGGGTGTGTTCTGGGGCCCTGTGTCAGGCATGCAGCGCAGCAGGCCCTGGACGTGAGCGAGACACTGATGTCACCACGGGGTGTGCCTGGGTACCTTGGGCTGACCCCCCCACTGGGTCCTGCGGCTGGGTGGGTGTCACACTGCCCACCCTGGCTCTGGCATTCATGCTGCACCACCTGGTGGCTGGTCCCACACCCCGTGAATGATGCTGGCGTCTGGGGTGCTCTGGGCATCTGATGGCTAACCAGGGCTCCAGACCAAGTATCCGTGCTGGGATGTGCACCCCCCACACCAGGCCCTGTATCGAGCCAGGCAGCTTTCGTGTTGTCACACAGGCTGGGCATCCCGATTGGAAGTGCTGCAGATTTTGGGCTCTTTGTAGTGTTGGACATTTGCACAGATAGCATGGCTGTCTCGTGGATGGGACCCAGATCCAACCTATAACTCGTTTGTGTTTCATATGCAGCTCACCCAGTGCCTGAGGTCATGCTATGCACGGCTTCCTTACAGCCTCATCAGTAGTGACAGTGACCCCTCAGCAGAGGTCAGCAGTGGAATTTTCCACCTGTGGCATTGTTGTTTTGGTACTCACAAAGATGTCACACTTCGGGATGAGAGCTGTATGCCAGCGCGTGCACGGCTTGCACACTGCACTGACCACCACGTGGTCTGTGGGACGTGGCTCTTCCTGTGTGCCGGCTGCATCACCCGGGACCGAGTGACCTGGTCTGGGACAGCGGCTCTGAGGGCCTGCGAAGTTCATGCTGCTCCCTTCTGATGGGAAGGGGTGTGGGTAGTGCTCACTGTGGACACTGCAGCCGCAGCTACTAGACTGCTCTTCTGCTGTGACCTCTGAAGAACTTGTTTCTTGGTGGCTTTGCCGTCCTCTTCTCAGGTTGTGAGAGGCTGGGTCTGGTGTCAGTCAGAATCTTGGAAGTGGCAGCACAGAGTCCCCATGGGGGCTGAGGTGTTGGCTGGCTTTCCTGGGCATTTTGCCAGGCCTCATATCCCCCTCCCCCCGCCCAGCTGGGTCTGTAGGCCCCATGGGGCTGGTACAGAGCCGATGGGACAGAGCCGATGGGACAGAGCCACAGACAGCGCTGCTGGCTCTTGGGGGCTGATCTTGCACCTCTGGTCTCAGACAGGGTCTCCCCGTCCACCGGCCGAGACTTGCAGCTGCCCCACTTGGTGGACTGCTTCTTCCACAGCCCATTCCAGGAGCAGCAGCAGAGCGGAGCAGACTTGTTTAGTCACCCAGATGCAGAGGCTCCTGCTGACACTGTGGTCGGACACCAGGGAGAAGTGAGTTAGAGGGCAGCGGGGGCCCAGGAAGTGCCCAGGCAGGGCCAGAGCAGAGGCGGCCCAGCCCTTGTCGCCCACCTCAGTTTCACGGCACATGAATTTTGGCTGGGTCTTCAAGGAAGTGCGTGAGTGAAGTGTTCTAATCGTGGCATGGAGGAACCTGGCTCTGTAAGGGCAGAGCCACTGACTGTCCGGTCTGTGTTCACTGTGGGCAGTCACTGTAAAAGCTGGCATCTCCGCTTTCTGATGTGGTGGTGAGAGTTGGCCATCGCTGCTCTGAGTGCTGGAAGCCACCTTGGGGGCCTCACCGTGAGCACCAGAGTGCCTGGGCGCGCCTGTGGTGCTGCTGCTGCTGCTAGACACCAAGAAGTACTAAGGATTCAGGGAGTTAGCTTTGGGACAGTTTTCAGAAATGTGATAATGGTGAGTTTTCATCAAATGACTTGTTTTTAGAAGCAAACCTAGCAGAATGTGGCAAAAGAAAGAAAATCAGATTTTTCAGATAATCCTAAATTTCAGACAAACCAAAACAGAGTTAATCTCTAGGTGCTCTTCACTGGCAAAATGGCTAAGGGCCGGATTGCAGGCAGAAAAAAGAGGATCGCAAATGTAGCCTGTGCTAACAAGCCATGGCGTGCGAAGGCAGTGTCAACACGTGCATAAAGCTGCAGCTAAGCAAATCCTGTTCGCATAAAACAAAGCGGAAGCAGCCGGGTTTCCCTGCCGTTCATTCCCTTGCCTCCCCATTCGGTCTTGGCGCGTGGCTAGTGTCTGTCCTTCATTTCCCACATTTGTGTTGTGTCTCCGTGGTCGCCGTCCCCAGCCAGGGCCTCGAAGTTGGCCTGTCGGGATCTGGTCACCTGCACTCAGAGCCTGTGCCTTGTGTTTCCCCGCCATCTTCGAGGGCTGCCAGGCTTGGGAGGTTCTCGCTCCTTTTCCCTTCGACCCTTCACTCACAAGGCGTGTTGGGCAAGGCTCGGCAGTCCTGGCCTGTGTGGCCAGGAGACAGGGTGACACCTGTTCTGGGAAATGAAGGAGAGCGTGTGACACCCGGTGGCTGTGATCCGTGCTCTGAAGCTTTCCTGGGCGGAGCTAGAGCTCAGGGGTGGACTGAGGCGTGTCAGAGCGCTGCTTCCTAGCCCTGATTGTGCTGCTCACGTCTCAGGCATTCCGGCCGAGCACCGAGTCTCCCTGAGTCTGCCTTCTGCAGGAGGTTGCTGGGGGGCCGTGCGCAGCAGGGCAGCTTTTGAGTCTAGGGAGAAGTCAGTTTTATGTGTGCAACTTCGCATTCATTGTTGGAGCTGATTAGGCGTTAGATTTGGGTTGGGAAGGGGCAGGGGCTCGTGATTGCAGACCTACCAGTGCATTTATCAGTATTAATATCAGTTCGTATTTTTTTAAAGCCTTGGTTGAGGCTTGCACATCTTTCACCCGTGTCCGTAAGTAGTTGATATCCCTGTAGGGTAGTTCTGCCCACGGGAACACGTGGCAGTGTCCGGAGGCATTGCGAACTGTCCTGCCTGGCCGTGCCGCTGGTGATCAGTGGGTGTAGGCAAGAAGCACCACTACATATCTTATGGTGCACAAGACAGGCCCCCAAGCAAGAATTAACGAGCTGAAATGTTAATATTTAAGCAACCTTGAGCTAACCGATGCTGGTCTGCTTTGTTCATCTGTGTAAGTCCGACACGTTGTTCTTCAGAGTTGGCCTGGGAGATCCGCTCCCCTCCCTCCTTTCAGTCAGCAAGGCAGAGGGCCGCACACCCCAGCGCAGTGCTGCCGCCGGGGCAGGCGTGGGGAGCCTTGCTCAGCGCCGCTGGCCCGAGCGAGGAGCTGGGTTTTCCTCATCTCTAGTGGTGGTGTGTGGCTTATTTGTGGGGTTGTTGAACTTCTGTATTCTGTTGTTTCGAAGTATTTCAATACACGTGCTAATTGGTTTCATTCATACCACTCACTTCTCAGTTCATTAAAAGGAAAGTTTTGTGCTGTTACCTGTTTCTTTTTTGTAAGAGCCTTGTTTGCCAGTGATGTATGTGCTGAGTAGCGTTGGGCTGCACTTGCAGGGTTACGGTAGGCAGGGCGTTACTGTTTTTACCCTCTGAGTATTGCGTTATAAGATTTTATTTTAGGTTTTTTTTTTTTTTTTTTTTTTTACTTTTTCAAAAAATACAGCACTTTTTTTTTAACTTTATAATTCATCATAGCTGTACCACATAGTTAGGAAAAGCGGGTTTTTGTGAGAAACATCTTGCTGCCTGGCAGATGTGTGACTAAAACCCACACCTCGAGCAGCGCCCGCAGGAGCGACCGAGGGGCCTTTGCCCCTTGTTTTTTTTTTTTTTTTTTAACTCCATCCTTATTTGTTTTTGTTTTTTGGCGGAACCAGGGATTGAACTCAGGCCCTTGTGCTTGCCAGGGAAGC